>BSBK01012371.1:0-101770 GCA_027943335.1 Chamaecyparis obtusa
TTAAGCAGAATCAATTGTTGCTTACCTCTTTTTCCACTTTGTAAAGATATATCTATTGAAAGACTTGACATAGAGGGAGATTCAACCATCATCATCAACAACCATAGAAGAAATGACACTCCTAATTAGAACTTGAAGGAATTATTAGAGAGAGCTATGAAATTATTACAATTCTTTAGGAGTTATACCATTAACCACATATATCAGAAGGGAAACACTATTGTTGATAGACTTTCCCAATAGAGACCTACTTATGTGGAATATATCTACAGTCGTGGATAATTCATATTTTTTACTATAGCTGGAATTGTGACCTAAATACAATCACATTGCTACCAAGGACAAAGTAATAATGACATTTAAGTTGTAAAGGTCTATAGATTATACACTCGAATCCCTTCCCATACTTTGTTGGACCTCATTATTTTCCACTATGTTCTTCATTTCGTATTCTCACGTCAATATTTCATGTCCTTGTGGTATTATTTCTAGTATGATTAGTGGTTGAATCCCAGGTGGATTTTAATGTAGGGGATTAGATTATTCTACAAAACACTGTAGAACATAGGGCTTACTTAAGTGTTTTCAGTGCCACTTTTCTAGACCTTGTGGTCTACATTTAATCTTTTCTTATGCTCTTCTTTTATTGCATATTATGGTCTCTTAAGGTTTTGGAGTTATTCAAATTACTTGGTTGATCTTTCTTTTTTCCTTATAATAATTATGTTATAGTAGGATAATAGGTTGCTTACTTTTATCAAGATGGTAATATTTTTCATGTCATAAGAATGGAATATGTTTTCTTTCCTACATAAATTCATATGAAGTTTTTAGTTGCACAATTGTTTGAAAATATGTGTATGGTATATCTATTAAGCGCACTATTATTCTTTGTTTTGAGTCCTTGCACTCTCAAGAAGGTGGATTTTCCTCATGTTTGCGGCTTGATTAGTGTAATACTATATGCATTAGTTCCTATGGATTTGTCATGATTAAAAATTCTCAGAAGATAGGAATGTCTCAACCCTTTTAATTCTAACTTATTTGTCTAGGAAGTTTATGTGTTCATGACAAATGCAGGTTCAAAATTTTCAACTAATTTCATAGCACAAAAAGTCATGAAGTTAATCAAGAAAATGAAGATACATTAAGGTGGAGTACATTGTAGAGCGAACAATAAGATGATTCCACAATAAGATGGATTAAACAATAAATTTTTTCTCATAAGCTGGATATTCTGCTTATCCAAGAGATTAAGATGTCTTTCAATAATTTTTCCTCCCTTGCTAGTAGTCTCTAGTCAGGTGCTGAGTTTCTCTACTTGAAGCCTCTGGTGCCTCTGGGGGCATTTCCACTCTCTGGAACCCCAACATTTGTTGAAGGTGAACCACTTGCCTTCTCCCTGAACTTCCTCATTGTTATCTTTAGAGAAAAATAGCTGGTCTGGCTCTTGATCAATATATATGCCCCTAATACCCAGACTGGCAGGTTGTCCCTCTGGAAGGATATTAGTTTTTGCATGGATCAAGACACGTCTACTACTCTGATAGTATGGGGGACCTAGCATACTTCATCTCCTCCTCTGGTATATTGGACATCAACCTGAAAGGAAATCCCTTCACCTAGTCCAACTATAGGAAAGGCTCCCATCTCATCCAAGTATCAATAGATGGGGTTCTAACCACCTACTCTTGCAACTTATGCTTGACCTCCACTCTATCTTCCCTCCCCAAAACTACATCTGATCATAAACCTCTCCTCCTCTACTGGTTTGACTCTCCTAAGATCAGTCTAGCTCCTTTCATATTTGAGATTATGTGGTGCTCCCACCCCTCATTTAGGGTTGAAGTGAAAGGCTAGTGGGCCTTGTCTATCAAGGGTACTGCCATGTTTAGGAGTGCTCAAAAATTGGAAATCATCAGAAGAGAGGTTAAGGGATGGAGTAAACATAATTTTGGTGACTTCTATAAGGAGAAGAAAGAGCTTACCAGGACATTGGACTCCCTCCAAGCCCAACTTTCCACTGGGAATATCAACCCCCAACTCCAAATGGAAGAAGAAAAGGAAAGACATAAGTTGTAGGAAGCATTGAAAAGAGAAGAAATCTACTAGAAATAGAGATTTAGGATCCGGTGGCATACTGAAGGAGAATGAATAAATAGAGATCTAGGATCCATTGGCTTATTGAAGGAGAGATAAGCTAGCAATAAAAAAAGAATAAATACCATTAACTCAATTAGGGATGATGGAGGGAACGAAGTTACTAATAAGGACAAAATTAACCAAGTTGCTACCAATTACTTTAAGGGATAATATTCTAATGTTGGACACAGGTGCCCGACCAATGTGCAGAATCAGCTCTTTGAACACATACAATGTGTTGCTACTCATAGTGACAATGATTTCCTCATAGAGCGTGTTTCTGATAAGGAAATCAAAGTAGCTTTATTTTCTATAGGGGCCTATAAAGCACTAGGACATGATGGTTCCCCCTCGGATTTTTTTCAAGAATATTAGGATATTGTTGGCCTAGAAGTCTCACATGCTACTAGAGACTTATTCAAAAGGGGATGACTGCTAAAGCAACATAACAAGATCTATATTGTGTTGGTTCATAAGAATGAAAACCCAACCTCTATGCTAGACTTCAAGCCTATCAGCCTATGTAACACATTCTATAAGATCCTCACTAAGATCATCATAAACAAACTGAAGCCCCTCCAAGACAAACTAATCAGCCCTACTCATAAAGGTTTTGTTCATGGAAGGAAAACCTTGGATGCGGCCATAACCACACATGAAATTATCCATTCCGTGGATAGGAGAAAAGCACCAGGTATGGATTTCAAACTTGATATCTCTAAGGCTTATGATAAGGTTAATTGGTCTTTTCTTAAAAAAAAAATTGGTAGAATGGGCTTTAATGATAAGGTTATCCATATTATTCAAGAATGTATAAAAATGATTAGTTTCTCTATGTTGGTCAATGGCTCCCTGGGTGACTTCTTTCAACCTGAAAAAGGTCTGTGGCAGGGTGACCCCCTCTCTCCCTATTTATTTATTATAGTGGCTAAAGTCCTCAGTAGGAATCTGACTAGTCTCTCTTCCACGAGAAGAATAAAAGGAGTCAAACCAGCTTCCACTCTACAACAAATAGTTCTGGAACAATTTGTGGATGATACTTTCCTCTTTGGGTACTCATTAGTGGTTGACGAAAGACAATGGAAGATCTTGTTGGAGAACTATGCTATGGCATCAGGATAATGCATCGACTGTTAGAAAAGCATAATTTTCTTCTTTAACACCCCCTCTAAGACTCAAACTGGTTTTCTTCAAATCTTGTGATGTCAGTCAGCCTCACTCCCCTCTACTTACCTAGGCCTCCCTCTCACTATCAAAGAGGTCTCTCAAGAAGTCTGCAGTTCAATCCATGAAAGAACCCAATGAAAAATTGCCAACTAGAAAGGGAAGACTCTGAGCAATGCTAGTAAGCTCCAGCTGGTGGCTTCTACTCTCTAGGGGATACCTATTTTCTTTCTGTCCCTTTTCAAAATCAAAAGCAATATGGCTGATAGGCTGGAAAAAATTCAAAGAACTTTTCTATCGACTGGTTCTGAGGAGAAAAAGAGGATGTCCCTAGTCAATTAGGAATTGGTTTTGCTTCCTACAAGATTGGGAGGCCTGGGTCTTAGGCAAATTGGCATGCTAAATTGGGCCCTCACCACTAAAGTGGCTTGGAATCTCATTGAAAGGAAAGCAAATTGGTGTAAAATGATGGAAGCTACGTACTTGCAAGGGCACCCATATAGAATGGTGTACAAGGATAATGACCTTTGTTACAATAATAACAAAATATAGAGAGAAATAGGAACTTGTTTAATCAATGAGGTTAGGAATAAGAAGATTTACCATGAATTAATGTAAAAACTAGGAGCATTCACCAAAACCAAGCAACAAAGAAGACAATATTTTGAAGGGGGAAAAGCATAAAAAAATCCCTGTGATATTAATGTAAGTGACAACAAATGCCTAAGAGAGAGAGAGAGAGAGAGAGCAAAGCTCATACAAAATAATCAAGAAAAAGAAGAATCTCATAAGATGAGAGAAGGAGAGCCATCTCTTAATAGAGATGTGAGAAAGGAGTTACATTGTAACTCTCATTTCTATGTATGCCACATCTCACTAGTGTGTGAGACAAGTGTAGGATTCCTCATGAGGAGGAATATCTATTTTCCTTAATAAAAGAAATTACAAATATTACATGTCCTCCCACTTGGACTAGAGGACGAATACATTAGGATACCTTGGTTTATCCTTTACATACATAAATTACCAAGGAAAGATTAAATTCTAACACCTCCCTTTAATCTTTACTTGGGGTAATTACATCAAGGGGTATCAAACCCAAATTGTTACAATGAAATTCAAATTTCTCTCTAGAAAGAGGTTTTGTCAAAATATCTACAACTTGATCTTCACCTTTGCAATGGAAGAGAGAAACTTTTTTTTCTGCAATGTGCTCTCTAATGAAGTGGTGGTGGAGAGAAATGTGCTTTGACTTTGCATGGTAAACTAGATTCTTTGCCAAGGCTATTACACTTTGATTGTCACAATACAATGGTGTAGGTTCTTGTTGAGGTAGACCCAAATCGTTAAGTATTCTTCTAAGCCATAGAGCTTCTTTAGAGGCATGAGTACAACTTTTATATTCAACTTTAGTAGAACATAAAGACATAGATTGTTCTTTTTTACTTTTCCAAGATATAGAACCTGAACCAAGAGAAGAAAAAATACCCAAAAGTAGATTTCCCATCATTGGGGTGTCCACCTAGATCTGAATCAATAAAGCCTTTTAAAGAAAAATCAAATTTTGCATCATAAAATAATCCTAAGTTAATAGTACCTTTAATGTAATGTAATATTCTTTTAGCAATTTTGAAGTGAGTTTGTTGAGGTTTGGACATGAATCTTGAAACTAAACCAACACTAAAAGATAAATTAGGTCTAGTGAGGGTTAGATAAATTAAACTACCTACAAGTTCTTTATAAGGAGTAGCATCTATGAAAGGAGATTCCATATCTATCATTAACTTAGTTCCTAAATCACATGGAATTGAAACAGGATTAGCATCATTCATATGAAATCTATCTAGGAGATCTTTAACACATTTACTTTGAGAGATAAAAATAACCTTAGGCGTTTGCCAAATTTACATTCCTAAGAAATAATGTAAGAAACCTAAATCTATCATTTGAAATTTTTGGTTGAGTTGGAACTTAATATCAGAAATTAAATGGTTAGAACTAGAAGTAAGAATCAAATCATCAACATGCAAAATGATAATAATAATGTCATCTTCACTATGCTTGATATACAAGTTAGGATCATTTTTACTTCTTTCAAAACCTTGAGAAATAAAGAAAGCATTAATTTTGGAGTACCATTCTCCAGGAGATTGTTTTAAAGTATAAATAGAATTCTTTAGTTTGTAGACTAAATGCTCATTACCTTGTTGAATAAAACTAGGAGGTTGAGACATATAGATTTCTTCATGCAAATCACCATTTAAGAAGGGACTTTTAACATTCATTTGGTGAATAGGCAATTCATTTTAGTAGCTAAAGAAAGAACAACTTTAATGGTAGGCATTTTAGCAATAGGAGCAAAAGTTTCATTATAGTATATTCCTTCAATTTGAGAAAAACCATGTGCAACTAATCTAGCCTTAAATTTACTAATTTCATTATTGGAATTTAACTTAGTTTTATATAACCATTTACAGGAAACCAATTTTTTTCCATGAGGTAAAGTAACTAAATCCCAAGTATTATTAAAGATTAAAGAGTCATATTCTTCTTGCATAGCAATTTTCCAATGAGGCTGATTTTTAGCTTGAGCAAAGGTTTAAGGATCATTATAATTAGAGAGAGAAGTCATAAGAGCATAATTATAGTAGTTTATCCTTCTAGGTTTAAGTCCACCTATTATAGCAATGTAATCATCACCCTCATTAATTAAATCTTTAAACCATTTAGGATTTCTCCTAGAATTAACAAAAATAATACTATGAGGAGTAAACAGATTATTACCATCATCATCATCATCATCACTGCTACTACTAGAAGGAACAAAATCATTAGGAGTATCATTACTATCTATTTGTTCATCATTATCATGTTTATTAGTATTATCCTTAGTGTTAGGAGCATAAACAAAAGGAACAAAAACTTTAGGAGCAGAAATTTGAGTAGGGTTGAGAGACGGAGGTTGGTCCTCCACAAGAACTATGTTGCTGTGACTAAAATCAGAGTCTAAAATTTGAGAACAGT
This sequence comes from Chamaecyparis obtusa, assembly GCA_027943335.1. Lineage (NCBI taxonomy): Eukaryota > Viridiplantae > Streptophyta > Pinopsida > Cupressales > Cupressaceae > Chamaecyparis > Chamaecyparis obtusa. Next base: position 6,331 of record BSBK01012371.1, read on the forward strand.
CATGGGAGGATTTAGGATAACCTTTAGTGTTCTCAGAATAACCAACAAATATATGAGGGGAGGATTTAGGATCTAACTTTTTTCTTTTATGTTTAAGTGTGTGAACATAAGTAGTGGAGCCAAAAATCCATAAATGAGACAAATTGGGTTTTCTACCTGACCAAACTTCTTCAGGAGTTTTATTTGGAAGGGCCTTAGTGGGAGTTCTATTAAGAATATAGGTGGCACATGCCATGGCTTCAGCCCAAAATTTATAATCCATATTTCTAGCATGTAAAAAACATCTACCCATTTTTACTATTGTTCTATGCTTTTGTTCTACCACACCATTATGTTCTGGTGTATAAGGAATGGTAAGCTCATGTTTGATACCAAAAGATCTTAAATAAGAATGGAAAGCATGATTAACATATTCAATACCATTATCAGTCCTAAGAATCTAAATTTTACAACCACTTTGTCTCTCTACAAAAACATGAAATTCAACAAAAGTATCAAGGACTTGATCTTTACTATGTAGGAAATAAATCCAAGTTCTACAAGAATAATCATCAACAAAAGTTAAAGCATATTTAGAACCTGAAATAGAAGTATTTTCCATAGGACCTAAAAGATCACTATGAATCAAAACTAACTTATTATTATCTCTCCAAGATGATTTATGGGGAAAAGATTCTCTATGTATTTTACCACTCATACATCCATTGCAATCAAACTTAGAAGTAGTAAGCTTAGGTAGTCCCTCTACCATATTTTCTTTTTGCATAAATGAGATATAATCAAAATTTAAATGTCCTAGCCTTTCATGCCAAATGTGAAAATCAAAAGTAGTGAGTAATGAATATCTAGGAGAAGAAAATTGATAAAATTTAAAGAGGTTATCATCATCTAATTTAGCATCAACAACTATCTGGTCAGTGTTAGGATCAATGATATGACAATTATTTTTATGAAACTCAACCTTATAATCTTGACATAATTGAGGAACAGAAATAAGGTTAGCTTTCAAATCAGGAACATAAAGCACATCATGTAATTTACCATTTGAAACAGAGACATTACCAGTTCCTTCAACTTGACAACAATGATTATCAGCTAAAGAAACATAAATATTCATAGAATCAAAGACATTCTTATGAGATGTAACATGTTGAGATGCACCACTATCAATAATCCATTCAAGTGGTTTAGAAGCATTCAAACAAATAGTAAAAGCAAAATGAGATTGATTTCCATTTGATTAATTTTGATAATTACGTTGATCATCTTTTTGTTTCTTAAAACAGTTATGAATTAAGTGACCATCTTTACCACAATAGGTGCAATGAGGCCTATTTCACTGATTATTACTATGATAGTTATTGGAAGGCCTAGAATTGTAATGATCATTAAATTGTTGGCCTGAGTGATTATTTGAATTATTAGTATTGTTAGATCTTTGATAATTTTGATTATTTTGATTAGTATTAGGAGATCTATTATTATTATGAGATTGAGAGACATATGCATGTTCATGAGATTTAAGTATGCCAAATTGAATTAATTTAGCTTCCTCTTGATGCAACATATTTTGAAAAATAACATAAGTTAGTTGAGATGCTAAAGAAGGAATAGCTAACTGAGAATAAATATTAGTGATAAACTGTTAGAACTGTCTAGGCAAATATTTATGAATAATTATATGGATTATCCTTAAATCAGAAAGAGGAACTTGTAAACCAGTTAGTAAAACTTTAATAGAGTCAAACTTAAGAAAGAAATCATCAACAAAGTTGAAATCGGTATACCTGAGGTCTTCAAGTTGGTCTTGAAGCTGGATTTTTTGAGTCTCATCTACACTATCATAGGTATTTTTCAGGATTTCCCAAGCCTGATGGGCTTCTGTACAAGTAGAAATTAAGACATACAATTCAGGACTTAAGGAGATTCCGATTAGACCAAGTGCTTCCTCATTTTTAGTCTGCCAAGTAGTTTGGTTAGCTTGAGGAGCAGAGGCTGCTAGTTTTGAATTGGCATCAGTAGCAATATCTAAAATGTGTCTAAATCTAAAGATGAAGGTCATGTGCATTTTCCATGCATGATAATTTTTAATAGTTAATTTGATTTCTGGCATAAGGGTAGTCATGATGAAATATGAAGATCTAAACTAGGGAGAAATAGAGAAACCTTTAATAGAAAAAAAAAAAGAACTTAAATCAAATTATATACACTTGCATGCAATACCAGACTTCTATAAAAGCTTACGCCAATGAGGCATGCAAGGAAAAGTAACAACCAGAGAAAAAAAATGAAAATAAAAGCACTAAAGGCAATAGATCTCGGTTAAGCTGTTATTAATTAATAGATAATGACGAGAATCTCTTGCATGCAAAGAGAGAGAAAGCTAAATCTATTGCATGCAAAGGAAAAAAATTAAAGAAATTGAAAGGAAATTGAAATAAACTAAATAAACTTGTTAAAGAATGAAAGGGCAAGACAAACCTGCAAAACAAACGTTAGAAATAGAATTTGCTAAAAAAAATTCAAGCCTGCAATAAAGCGTTAGTTAAACTGACATACTAAAAAAATAAAAAGATGTCACCCCTGCAAAGAAACATTAGTAAAAATAATTAGCCGGAAAAAAAAAACTAGATTAGAATCTAGAATAATAAACCATTTGAATCTAACTAAAAACCCTTAGCACATAAAAAACTATAATACCACAACCAAATAGAAAGGCCTAAAACTTAATAAAGTTGATAAAATAATTTCTAAAACTAAATCTACTAAATCTAAGAACTATTATTGAAAACATTTTAGTTATCTCTATCCAATAGCATGAAGACAAAGTTGATACAAAAAAGAAGAGAAGATTTAATGATCCAATTGCATGGATTAGAAATGCTATATAAGAGAAAATCTAAAATACTTTTAAAAAAAACAACACACAAGAGCTTATGAACTAAACCATTAAACGTTAACCATTAACTAAAAAACTATAAGTCAATGATTAATGTTAAAAAATAAATTTTATTCAAATTTATCTTAATTTCGATTGATATAATAAACAAAGATAGATTTATGCATGGCCTGCAACAAGGGAAAAACATGTTTGAAAAAAAATTATACCGTCAAAAAAGAATGGTGTAGCAATGGTACTGGTTATTTCACAACCAGCATACAACCAAAACTAGCAGATATAAGAAGAAAACCAAAAAATAGTACACAAATATTAACTATTAGATCTTCTTGATATATTCCTTGAGAACAAAAATTAACAAAAAATAATATACACAAAGCGAACTTAACAACAAAAGAGGATAACCTTTGAACCTTAGTAGATCAGATTATGATAAGATTGAGAGTTTGATAAGATTATAACCTGCGAACCTTAGCACAAAAAGACAGCTACTAAAATTGAGACAACTAAAAGATCAACACTATGCTCTATTTTCAATAAACGATTTAGCATAAGGATTTCCAAGGATAAAAAAATCTTTGCAAGAGGATTTGAAAAAAAAAAAATCTTAAGAACAACGAACAAAGGAATAAAATAAAAAATAGGGAGACAGAATTACGGGAAAGAAAAAGGAATGAAAATATTAATACAGAGATAACACTTGCATGCATGAAGAAGATGCGATTTTTAGCAATCGTGGCTGAGCAACTCCAAAGGTGAGTGATCCAATCGGGATGGTAAAAAGAAGAAGAAAAGGCAAAAAAAAGAAAAAGCAAGGTAAAGAAAACCAGCAACGATAAAAAAGAACACTATTCCACCGTAGGGTAAAGTAAAAACATGGAATCAAAACAAATACACAGTGCCACCTCAGTCGGCCTTTCTCGTGACCTACAATTTTAGCAACAGAGAGAAGTGGAAGGATGACGAGTTCGAACAAAGCCAAGGTCGCAAATGCTAAAAAAGAACCTTGAATCACTGTGAATCGCCGAGACTAATTAAAAACCAAAAAAACCAATAACAAAAAAATGTAAAACTACAACGATGTTCTATTTAACAGAATGTGGTTGTAGTGATCATTTTCACACATTACAAATATTGAACACAGGGCAGATAAAGATGCGTCGGTCATCCACAAGGAAATCTAATGGAGCAAATCAAATGTGAGCACTCAACATGCCGCCAACACGGCTACTCTCACTTCTTTAGTGGCCAACAAAGCAGCTGCTAAGGAGTTGGAGAGAAAAGAGGATCAAACCAAGACAAAGAAAAAGCTTGCGGAACTAGAGGAGAATGCGATAGACAAAGACAACTACTTGGGGAAAAATAAGAAGAGCTCTGATTTAAAATAAGAGTAGAAAATCAAAAGACCCATGACATGCAATGAAAGCCTTAGCAAAGGAAACACATGCAACCTATTAAAAACAAGAAAAATAAATGCATGCAAAGACAAAACAATGATTAAAAAACAAATAAAGCCAACCACAATGAAGGAGAAATTAAGAGACTTTAAAAAAAAAAAACAATGCGTGTAAGGGATAGGAGAGAAAAGAGATAGAAATGAATGCTATTCTTACAAAAAAGATACTAAATAAATGGTGCAGATCTGACATAGCAGAAATAGAGAAAAATTTCTAAAGAAGGACAAAAAAATGGAAAACAATAGAATACAGGAAGAGCTAAAGACTTGAAAGGATTCACCCTAAGAATCAAACTAGTAGTAAAATTAATAAAGTTAAATGATGATAATGGGAAAATGAACTTAGCACAATATTTTAATAAAGATAATTTAAATATTTTAAAATAAACTTAATTATATTATATATTCTAAAATAGTTATAAATTTATAAATGAAACTTAACTAAAGGAGATAAAAAATAAAGGAGCTAAGTAAAATGAGATTTGAATTTCTCCAAACCTGCACAACACAAACCAAGGATGAATCCAATATAAACCTGGTTTAGCAGTAAACTAGCCAAACCAAAAAATTTTAATTTTTTAATCAGATTAGTAAAAAAAGTAATAAACTCTCTCAAGAGTCTCTGATATTGTAGTGCTCTAAGATATGGTAGCTCCTTCACCTACACACTCAAAACAAGATTAAACCAACCTGCTCTGATACAATATTAGAATAATAACAAAATATAGAGAGAAATAGGAACTTGTTTAATCAATGAGCTTAGGAATAAGCATATTTACCATGAATTAATGCAAAAACTAGGAGCATTCACCAAAATCAAGCAAAAAAGGAGACAAGATTTTGAAGGGGGAAAAGCATAAAAAAAACCCTGTGATATTAATGAAAGTCGCAACAAATGCCTAAGAATGAGAGAGAGAGTGAGAGAGAAAAGCTCATATTAAATAATCAAGAAGAAGAAGAAGAATCTCATAAGATGAGAGGAGAGCCATCTCTTAATAGAGATGTGAGAAAGGAGTTACATTGTAACTCTCATTTCTGTGTATGCCACATTTCACTAGTGTGTGAGACAAGTGTAGGATTCCTCATAAGGAGGAATATCTATTTTCCTTAATAAAGGAAATTAAAAATATTGCATGTCCTCCCACTTGGACTAGAGGATGAATACATTAGGATACCTTGGTTTATCCTTTACATACATAAATTACCAAGGAAAGATTAAATTCTAACAACCTTCTTAATGGATCTAAACTATGGGTAAATATTTGCAAATGCAAAACCATGCTTACTAAGGGTGTCTTCTGGCAACTCAGGGATGGAAGATCCATCTGATTCTGGATTGAGTCACAGACCCAAAGTTTTCCTAACCTTGATGGAAGATTTGGACCACTTAAGACCTACCTCGGGCCTATCCTTGGTAACATAGCCTACAACTACATCTCTGAAGGGAGATGGAAAGATATAGCTCTTCTGGTTAGGGACAAAACTGAATTAAAACACTTGGCTAATGAGCTCATGGAAATACTAGGAAATGTTAGAATTCCTAGAATTGTTGTTCAGGACTCTATCATTTGGGCCCCCACCCAAGCGAGGACCTTCTCGGTCAGGACTTCTTACAACCTACTTCTGGAGGAGGAACATATCCCTAGAGATTGGAAAAATGTGTGGATTCCACACCTCACTCTGCAAATCAACTTATTTTGGTGGAGGCTTATGCATGGTAAAGTCTTAACTCATGAAAACCTCATTAGAAGAGGATTTTCCCAAGCCAGCAAATGTGTCCTCTTCAAGGAGGAGGAAACTATGAACCACCTATTCATACACTGTGACTACTATACTAGTATTTGAAAGGAAGTTATTGGAAAATTGGAGATCCCCTGCATCCTTGGAAATGGTGTTCACCAGTTCACTGGTTGGTGATCCCCCTCTAATCACCCTCTCCTCTAGCCTCTTTAGTGTCTTCTTCCTCCGCACATTTGCTAGACTATCTGGACAGAAAGGAATAATAGGATCCTTAGGGAGACCAATTCCCCACCAGAGGTCTCTCTTTTCCTGGGTACCAAGCTCCTATGTGAGAATGTTGGCTTAGCTAATTGGAAAATCCCCTCTGCACCCCCCTCAACTTGGGAGATCAAAATGACTGACAGGTGGAATTTATTGTCCGACTTCACTAGGTTCAAATACTCTAGGTTAATGGCCTAGATGGGTTGCCTTGCCTATTGGCTGGATCAAATGAAACTTTGATGGGGTGGAAAATAATCTTACCCAGGTTGGGGTGGAGTACTAAGAGACTAAAATGTCTCTTCCCTTTTGGCTTATGTTGGGCGACTCAAAAAATAGTAATGTTAATCAAGCTGAAGGCACAACTCTTCTATGGGGTATAAAATTTTCCATCTCCATGAATATCAAGTTGCTAATGATTGAGGGGGATTCCAAAGTAATTGTTGAGGCTATCAAGAGAAGGTAGAATGTGGGATGGTGGGTGAACACCATAATAGTGGAAATTTAGGAGCTTCTCAACAACTTCCAAAGCATGACCATTTCCCATACCTATAGGAAAGGTAATGCGGTGAGGATTATGTGGCTGGCATTGGGGTTAAGAAAACTAGGCTGGTCAAATGGGAGGAGGTTAGTGAGATACCAAAGGAAACCCAACAGTTAATCAGGCAGGAAAAGAACCACACCATCAATGTTCAAAATGAGCCACACCGTCGATAAAATTTTGAGGGCCCCACCATGATTTTGTGCTGGCTTAATATGATGATCATAGTCATTATGACTATGTATGCATAAAATCTTATAAAGGTTCATAATGACTTTTGCATGATAACACATGGAAGGATGGGTCTTTGCACTAGTAGGAAATATCGATTACCTAGGACACTAAGGGAAAAATTGGCTTAACTGCTCGATTACCCTAGAAAACCCAGTCCCTCCCATGTATAAAAAAAATTCACATAAAATAGTTAACTCAAAATGCCATGTTTTATGTCACGCCTTGCAAAGCTTGACTCTATAAATTTCAGAAGGTGTCTATGAAGGAAAATAGTTTGGTCAAGATGGGTGGAAAAACTTTCCATATCGAGCCAGACAAAATTGAAGAAGATTTCAACTCTGATCCCCTAGTTATCCATTAATGCAAAGAAAGTGGCATTTGGGGCTACATGGAAAGAATGAAGGGAAGCCATGATGATAAAATCTCTAAACAATTTGTGACCTCTTGGAACAACAGAAAGGTTTCAATTGGGGGCATACATTTCCAAATTAATGAGGAGGTCATTGGTAAAGAAACAAAGCTATCAACTTAGGGAAGGAAGTAAGAAAAAACTAGCAGGACACTTGACATTACTAGCCTCAACCAGTTCTTCAAGCCTGAGGAGAAGCCTATGAAGAAGTCCGGAGGAGTCAACCATGAGTTGCTTCCTAACTTCTGGCATGAGGTGTGTCACATTATCATGAAATAATTCACTCTTGAGGGTAAATTTACTATTTTTTATTATTATTATAATCTATTGTTCCTTAACCACATTAGGAATAGGGACCTTATTTCCATCTCATTCTACCTTCTCCACTTGTTGGAATGTAAAAACCTAGACATAAAGAGAACAAGAATCTTGAGAAGCTGATTCCAATCCTTCACTAGGGCCTCTTGCTCTATTTGTACAATTTCCATAAGGCCATTTGTCCCCCACCCCAACCCCCCTTATTATTAAGGAGGTCACCAAGGATGGTTCACCTATGGGAGCCAATAACCCCTCTTAGGCCCCCTCCATCTCCATCCTAGAGATTGACCTAGTTTCGCATGATGGTAAAGGTTGTAAGAGATGTGTTAGAAACCCCTTTAAAAGGGCAGTGGATTTAGAGGAATCCTGTGCCTTTGACTCCTAGGAAGCTAAGGAAAAAATGGTGGTTGATTACACCCCTGAAGCTGAGAGGAAGCCCAAAAAACTGAAAAAGTCACACAATCAGGTTGAGTTGGAGGTGGATTTCAGTGGTAGTGTTTGAAGGTCTAACAGAATTGCCAAGAAAGAATTTAAAAAAAGAATAAAGGAAATGACCTCTAAGGACAAGTCTCATACAAAGGATATGGAGACCTATACCTCCTCTAGTTCGATTAAGGGTTCCTCAGCTGAGCACTTGAGATTGCCCAAGTCTGGCTGCACTCCTCCTTTGAAACCCCAGCCAGTGGTGAATGAAATCCCTAGCAGTAACAACCCACCTCCGCCATCCCCCCACAATTAGCAGGTCAACTCCCCCCATACTGATCACAATACCATGGCAATGGCTGAAAATGACAGGTTCAAAGGCTCCCTCAAATACAAGTTTAACGAGCTGGATAATGAGATTCTTGGCCTCAAAAAGAATGAGGGAAATCAAATCCCACATCACTGATTCAAACAAATTTTTACTTAAAGTGATGCATGCATGAACCATGATGCTCTGTAACATGCAGGAGAAGATCATTGGTGGTAAATTGGAGGCTTAAGAGGATAATAGAGACCTCTTCCTATTTCTGCAAGAAGAGTGGGCTACTACCTTGATGTTAAAGCATCTGGGTGGGAGATCTTAACTATTGTTGCTGCCATGATGTTTTTCTTGGATGTGGGCCTGATGGCCTTAGGTTTTTTATTATGCTCTTCTATTTTCCAGTTATTCTCTTAAGACTTTGGATTAGCCCTGTGTGGCATATTACTGTTAATATGGTCTATACTTGCTGGTTAAGCTACTCTGGGTCGTTCTTTTTTCTTAGGACCTTTAAGTTTGTTTTTGATAGAGGTAGACTAGATGCTAATTACTGCTATGGTTTATTTGTTGTTAGAATAGTGCTATTAATTTTTTGTTAATGTGCTCCTAGTCCTTCTATTCCACGGGCCAACACCCTCTTGCTTCTTTTTTCTATCAAAAACAATATAAATATAATTAGGGATTAGGGTACCCAAAAAATTTCCCATTAATACGTTATAATATATTAATTTTTGGTATGTTTTATTTAATTGTGGATGTTTTAAAATATTCAACGAGGAGTTGAATATGTTTATAGAGATGATATGAGGAGGAAAATTGTAGCAAAAACCTAACATTTTAAATATGATAGGCTCTTAAGGATTTAACAGAATTACACTTTCCATATAATAAAAGATATAGATTACAACAAAAAATGATAAAAAAATTATCGATGATCATATATACAAAAATAGTATTTCCATCAATTTTTGTTTTTTAAAAAATTTCCATCAATTTATTTTTAAAAATTCTATAAAAGGAAAATCTATAATGAATCCTAGAAAATAGTTAAAAAGAAATAGATTAGCCCTAAAAATAGTTAAAAAGTTTTGATGACCATATACACAAATAGTATTTCCAACAATTTATTTTAAAAAATTCTATGAATCCTTCAAAATAGAAAATATATATATTTTTTATCATATTAAAAAACAATATTAAATATCAAGTAGATATCTCCATCATTTTTATATATTAAAAATCATATGAATGAAAAATATCCACATTGTGCATGAATGTCTATTAGCACATTTATAAGGGGGACTTGAGCTAGGTGGTCACATGAACAAAATTTTGTTTGGCTATAGAATTATTTAGAATCTTCTCCTTCAAAATAAGAACTACTCTTTATGGAGGGAGGAAAATGTATGAAAGACAAAAATATACTTCCTTAAATGTCTCAATTTAATGTCAGAATTTAAACTGAACTAACTTGTAAAATAAAATTCATGTCACCACACCACCTTATCCTAATATCATGACATTCGAGGAGGATAGCCAACTTTCTATTGGAAATTTTATTGAAATGCTCGAATGCCTCATCAAGAAAATCCTTTGTACTGTACAACCCAAAATAATTACGATACAAGAACACCATCTTGTGCATATCCTATAACCATTTCAGTGGCATTTTATCAAACATTTTAGGAGCCTTGTCTATACTTCCACATTTTTCATACATATTTATCATGACATTTACAACCACAACATCTGACAGAAAATAATCTTTCCATTATGCTTTCATGGATGTTCATACCCTCTTCCACAACTTTCTGTCCACTTTGTAAATCTTTTATATCCATTGTTTTTCTAAAACTCATTGTTGTAAGAAATAAAACTAAATAATGTTTACTCAAAAGTAAAAAATATAATTGATTCATACTCACACATAGAATGAAAAAACACACCCAAATGGATATTGGTTAATATTGCTGCAATATTTTATATTATCTTGTATCCTATACATTAAATATAATATTTGTGTAGAATGGAGAATCTTGAACATTAAATATAATATAAAACATACATTAACAATTTTCTCATACAAAAGTGTATTATTGATCGTCATTAACGGAATAAAAATACACATCAAAACAAATGTATTATCTCAATGGAATAAAAATACACATCAAAATAAATCTATTATCTGTATATTCTTTGCCAAATTAAGGCATCAAACATTTATAATTTTCATCACTGATCATAGATCATATGTAGTATTATATTTGATTAGATTCTTATTTGTTGATCACCTTAAAAATCTAAAATCTCCAATAAAACTGAGATACTCCTCTCGCAACATTGAGAACAAGATTGAACCCTACCTTTCTTTAAAATATTGCATGTAAAATCAAACAATAAGAAAAAAAATGCCCCCATTAACATAGGTAAAAAGAAATGAAAAAAGGGTAAAACTATGTATAGAATTGAATGATTTGTATATGCCTCTTGAGATACTCCATTGTTGTGATGACGATCGTAATTTACACCGCACTGTGACTTCTTCTTCTTCTTCTTTTTCTTGTTCTTCTTTATTACTGAAGGCAGTTTCACCATTACCCCTCTATACGTAGACGAAAATGGTACTAAGTCATTTTGAGACAAAGAAACTCCATTAATGTTTTTATTCAAACTGTCGAGTATTCTATCTGCTATTGTTGTATTACAGGAGTGAGAGGTCACCTAGAAAATTCCTGTGATCAAGACAATAATCAACATAGATCTCATCTTCAAATATTTTTTCATGCCTAAAATTCTTGTTGAAGCTTGATATATTGTCTCATGATTTATTTCTTGATTCCTGATCTTACACCCTGTCTAGATTGATAGATTCTCCCGTGATTTGTTAAGGTAAACCCTCAAAATGTATTTCTTGATTCATGATCTTACACCTTGTCTAGCTTGATAGATTCTCCCATGATGTGTTATGGTAAACCCTCAAAATGTATTTCTTGATTCCTCATCTTACACCCTATCTAGCTGTGCCTTACCAGTTCAGAGTAATTTAATACAGAGGTTTGTTAAATACTACTCCATTTTTCATGATTTTGAAGTAAATGCTGGGTAGAATGTCTCGCAGATATTTTTTGGGCCTTTGTGAGGAGAATAATTTCTAAATTAAGATGGTCGGTACAGTTTGTAAGTACTATTTTGACTAAACATAAACTTTCCTACCTCTCTTTCCTTTTATAATAAAATAGTGCATACAAAAAAGTGCATTGGGTATGTCTATAAGAATTAATTAGTTATCTAATATATAATCATTAATATTTTAAGAGGTGGTTGTAGTGTACTCATTAATTCTTAATTGTTAGGTGTGATCTTTTTGAAAGTTAAGGGAGCTCTATGTTTTTTTACGGTGGATTTTCGACGATCAAATTATGTCCTTTCCCAGTGAAGTTCACTGCTACCTGGATGCCAGGTGTTATTTTTCTTTATTTCAATTAAATTACTATGGTGTATGGTTTCTTCCAACCCTTGCCCTTCGACAGAGGTCGTACCCTCAACCTCGATGCCTTATGTGGTTCTGATGGAGCCATAGGCTGTCCCATTAAATGCATCCCACTCAGCTTCAAAGCCGAGATCATTCTCTCAGCAAGGATAACTTTAAGAAACCCCCTTTTAGGAAAAGGTGTAAAATTTGGTGAATCGTACATTATTTTAGGGGGGAATTTTTTTTAATGCAGGTGATTGTTTTTTTCAAATCCATGATTTTTCATGGTTTGTATTCACAATTTTTTCCCCATAGAATGAAAATTTCATAAATTGCTAGCGAATAATTTTCTTGTGAAGTAAAAAATTATAATATATGAGGTGAATAATTTTCTTTTGAAGTAAAAAATTATAATATTTGAGGCGAATAATTTTCTTTTGAAGTAAAAATTTATAATATATGAGGTGAATGATATTCTTTTGAAGGGTAAAAAACAATTGTATTGGTGAATTTTATGTACCATTTGAAAAATTATTTATTTTATTGGCTAATCATTCATTAATTACGGTAAAAGAAATATTTTATTGGTGATTTTCAAAAGATGGGACATAACATGGACACGTAGGCTGTAGCCTAACCTAATAGACCTAACATACATACATTATTTTATAATGTTAATGGTATTATTTGAGACCATCTAATGATCCAAGATCAATGGCTGAAGTTTAATTTTAGCCCCAATTTCTTGAAGGAAATAGAGTTGTCAAGGAAGTCACTAGAATGTTGACACATATCAAATAAGGGTAACTTGTCTGTAGACTATAGTGTACATGTGTTGGTGTCGATAATCAAAGTCCTATTACTATAGTGAAACTTGTAACCTCTTAACTCTGTAAGAAATAAATGCCTTGTCACGCAACACTTCCAAATTTGTACAGACGATGTAACTGATTTCTAACAGTTTTGCATTTATGGGAAAGATTTACTGTCAGATATGAAAGATTAAGGACAAAATTTTAATTTATCACACGCATGCATTTAGGGGAAACATTTACAAGAAATATTTAGAGGCATATTAAGGACAATGGATTTAATACCATTAAAGAAAGAATAATTTATTGCTAAGTAATGATCAAGGATCCAAGGGCTATCTATAGAAAATCTGGCTACATTATTCATCGATTCATCTTTGCTAGATAATTTTTTTGTTTGGGGTCTATAGTCTGCACTCTACACTTTGCAAATATTTTTTTCTAAAGTTTTTTGAAGTTTTATTGTTTTAGATGAACACTCCAATTAGGCTTAGATGCACATCTGAGGAGGCCTAGAAGGCCTTTCTAGGTTCCTTTTCTGATGAAACCTTAGAATCTATTTGTAAGGAGGGTGGGCCCTTCATAATAGAGGTTTTGAAAATTGTGTTGGGCCCATATTTTCTGAACAATGAAGATAGGCATCGGGTCAACATAGACATTATGTCCTATTTTTTGGCATCTCTTCTCGACCTCAGAGGAGAGAAGGTGGACATGTTAATGCTGATGAGGAGGGTTTCTAAAGAAGAATACATGGGGGACAATGTTAATGTTATCATGTTTGTAGAAATAGGGGTGGGCATCCCTTGGGCAAGTGAAATACCCAAGCTTCTCCTCCCAAGCTAGAATGTGGCCATGCAACCTTTTCTGTTGGGCCTGACTGCTGGGCAGTTGAAGCGCCATAGGAAATGGGCATTGATTGCCAGGGAATTTCTTTGTAAGTGGTTTATGCTTGACAAAGAGGAGGCTCAAGCGGGGCAATATGGGTGGCTCAATGAATTCTCGCAGTTAATCCTCTCTTCAAAATTCTACTTAGATAGAGCCGAAGGGAAAAATCACTAGTGGACTAGTAGTGGTTTTTTTTTTATAAATACATACCTCATTTTTGGGTTTTTTTTGTCTATAGTATAATAGTAGGTTTATCTTTGTAGTATTGTACTGGAAATGGACAATGTAAGTATAATTTTATGAAAAAGTATAATGAAAATTTTGCAAGCTTTTGGCTCATTTCAATTTGTGTTTTATGGGTACAAAAAATGGTTTTTATACTTCTCTATCACTGTGATTGTAATATTTTAATTAGATATTTTATCTGTGTATTTGAAATGTATGATGTAGCTTGTAAGTATGTTTTAGTAGAAATAAGGAAACGTTCAAACGATGCCGATGGTATTTCCATTTTTAAATTTGAATATTTAAAATGTATCACAGTTGTACAAAGTAGATAGTTGTAGTTAATATGAAAGATTTATAGAAATTTGAAAGACAAATAAATTAATAAGGTTTGAGAAAGAATTTAAGGTTTTCTAATTATAATGAATGAGAATTATATGTGATTATAATTATCAACATTAAAGTTATAATCAATAAAAAATATCATTTTAACATGAAGTATACTATATAACCAATTTGAAGGATAAATGAATTAATAAGATTAGAGAAAGAATTTATGGTCTTCTAATTCTAAGGTATGAGAATTATATGTGATTATAATTATCAACGTTAAAGTTAGAATCAATAAAAACTATCATTTTAACTTTAAGTATACTATATAATCAATAAAAAATATTACTTTAACTAATGTGTGGGAGAATTGTTACTATTCAATTAAATAATTTTAAATGTTATTAACTTATTATCTATTATTAATTAATATCTATAAATGAAATAATAACAGTATAACATTTAACAATGTCTGTCACAAATAACTACCATTGGATGAGCATAGATTGATGATGTACAATGGACTTCGGCATGAAAGGGAAAAGCAACCCCATCTTTTCAAACCCATTCTGGAATCATGACACGTATCACTAAACATGTTTCACTCATAGTATCGCATGGTCTACTAACAATGTCATTTCAATTTGATGATGATGTGACACATTTGACTCATGAGGTGAGTTAGCTTGACTAGGTTAGTTAATGGGACCCACGGGGCCACCACACCCTTAGATGATTGTAGATCAATGACTGAAGTTATATTTCAAGCTGAAAGGAAAAATAAACCCCATCTTTTCAAACCTATTCTAAAATCAAGACATGTGTCACTAAACATGTAACACGTTCCACTCGTAGTCTCAGATTCGCACGGTCTACCAACAATGTCATTTGATGATGATGTGACATGTCTGACTCATGAGGTGAGTCAACACTTAGTCATCAGGTGATTCATGACTAGGTTAGTTAATGGGACCCATAGGAACACTACACCAAATAGTGACTGACACTGACATTATGACCATTGGATGATTGTAGATCAATGATCGAAGATGTATTTTGAGTTGAAAGGGAAAAGAAAACCCATTTTTGCAAACCCATTCTAGATTCATGACGCATGTTCAGTTGTCCAGTTCCACTCATAGTCTCACACAGTCAATGAAAATGACAAGTGTGATGACTATAGATTGTACAACTCTGGCTCTTTAAGTTTCACTTTGTAATCTAATTTTTCATTTATAAGTATAAGTAGTCTGCAAATTTAGAAAGGGGTTACAACTTATAGATTCTTAATTTTTAGGTTGATGATTGAAGGCCAAGGAAAGAAACAAAGTCTCTCAGCTCTCTTCCCAGTCACAGTCTGCAAAAATCAAAACTAAGGCCAATGGGTAACTACTAAAATCCTAAACACCTACGTCCCACATTTTAAATTTTTCAAATCTCTTGATTTACAACTTTACTATTTATATTATATAAAAAAATTGGCCTGTTAGGGTTTAATTTTGAATCACCCCTAGAAATTGTATGCTTGTAGCTGTGTATAAATATCTGAATTTTCTTATGTGTAAATAGTGATACTGGTTACTAACTTACCATGATGGGCCAAAAAATACCAAGAATAAGACTATGAGTAAAAGGCCAAGTCAGATAATAGAATTCCACAATCTACGTAAAACACCAAGTTTCACTAATTTATTCCATGATATTTATGATCTTGCCAGTCATGGAAATAAGGGAATAATGGAAATTAGATTTGCACTTGAAAACAAGTGGAACGATCTAAATAAGGGTTCAAAATTTTATTCATTTAACCCCATGGTAAATGCAACTACAAATAAAATTGGACAGTGGGTTGCTGGGTCAACACACATGGCGTTACCTCAAGTATTCCATTGCTAAGAAATTGTCACGATCTATGCCAAAAATTAAGATAAAAATAGAAAAGCAATTGTGAATAAAAATACTTAGGAGAAAATTTTGTCCATATCGGAGAGTGAATTTTCTAGTTTGTTGAACCTAGGGTTTGAACAAAAATACTCAAACATGCACATTGACCTGGGAAAGCTGGCAGAGGATTATGAAAAATTAGATGCAACACATAGAGATTCTTATATCAGAGGAATAACAAGCGGTTCTAGTCTGAGTCTAGATCATAATCCTCCTTATGATTATGAAATTTTTGTGCCATGGGCACAAGACAATATTTCCTTGCTAGCATTTTATTTGGGATTGGATAGTTATAAACAAGTGGGTGCTAGCATTCTTGAAATGATTTTTCATATTCATTTTGAAAAAGAACCAGTAAAATATTGTTTTATTGAGCACATTGTTCGTTGCATGCAAGATCAATTACTAATGATTCAAAGAGGTTCAGAGAAGACATTTGGATTCAAAACCTACTTGTGCTATCTTCTCTTAGCAAAGCATCATGCAATATTTTAGACAAACAAGCTTTGCAGTGATGACCAAAATCCTATATATGAGTGGACACCTTAGATAAGGATGATTGATAACAAAAGGAACTACAACAATTTTGTAGACTTCTTTTTGCAACCAATGTAAAATAAAACTACAAGAATTCCAATGCCTAGATTGCATGTTACTTGTAGAAATTGCATTCAACTCGGAAGTCAAATACAATTGGTTGAATGGTACTTAATGGAAGAGTACATTGTGTTAAGGTTTTACCCTTCAATGGTAGAACGCGAAAAATTTACAATACATGTAACAAAGAGGGTGTTTGTATTGGAATAAGTATGATAGATGGAGTGCATAGATGTACTCTTTAATGGTCAACAAAAGAAAATGATATTTCCTTCCTTGCATTTCTCCTTTGGAGGGTTCACATTTGAGAGAAGAGGATTCAAAGTGGCAGAAGCCTTTTTTTCAAGTTTTTTCTTTGACATTGACAGTCACTGGCAGTATGATCCACTCAACATAATTGGAACAAAGCTTAGAGAGAATGGGAGCTATGGAAGAAAATGTCAACATGAAAGTATGCCATTGATTGAAAATTTTGAAAACATGGAGTCCTAGCACGAGGTGAAAAAAGAGATGCAGAAATATGCTGGTAAAAACAATATGTCAATATAGGAATTGTCATCACAAATAATGGCATTGCACAAATAGAAAGAAAAGGTCCAGGCCATGACATAATTTAGTTTATACTAGATAGTTTCTCAACCATCTACAAAATTTATTCCAAAAGAGCTAATGGATGAATGTATGGATGATAATTGGACTCAAACCAAAAAAAATTATTTTTGGGAAATGAGGAAGAATCTCGGTGAGCCAAAGACCTCTGCAGATCTTTATGAGGTGGGAGAGGATACAATGTTTAGCGAATTATGGAATAAGGAGCATCCAGCTGAAGCATATCACAATGATGATGATGACTATGACCAAGATTCTTCGAATCTCACATCTAGTGTGAATCCCACATCCACTACAATCTATTCAATTAGTAGAGGACTTGATGCATCCACAAAACTTCTATATACCAAAGGGGAAAATATTCTAGAAAAAATGGGCTATGCAAGTTTTGGTGGTCTGGGTCCCAGTGGACAAGGGGTTTAGTCTAACCTGACCCAACAGATCCACCAAAATATGGTGAGAAACCAAGCCTTGTGCTTAGATTTCAATCATCATATTCATCAACTCAGTCAATTCCATTGGCTCCAGCTTCAAATACAGTTCCACCTATTCCAAGCACTCAGATTCAATCTGAATCGATTGCCACTCCCACAATAGTGGATATCATGGGTACAACTACAACTAGTGGTCTGAAAATGACATTGTAGATAGACATGAAAACAATGGTTCACAGAGATCAAGGCATTTTAAAGAAGCAAAAGGTTATGAAAAATATTAGTACAACAATGCCAATGGTGACTGGGAGTCCAAAAATTTCCCAACCTTCAGGACAAAACCCTCAGAACAGTCCAAAAACTCCACTTGTAATGGGTCAGGGTGCTACTAATCCTCATCGTGGAATTAGAAAAACCATAGGCAACATAGGTGGAATCTCGTACATCATTGCATGTGCTCTTTCACCATTCAAACATTTAATTGTGTCACAAAACCCTATTTTTTGTTACAATGATTTTGTAACTAACTATGAACAATAAAAAAATAGAAATAGAAAAAATAGTAAGACAATGAAAATGGAAGCAGTTGTTGCAGCTCATGATGCAGAACCTGCATCCAATAGGTTATTTCCCACATATGACCCAAATAAGGATATGATGGAATCCATGGTTGTTATGCTCCTAGCTAGAGATAACAATCCACAAGAGAGTCAGTTAGATCAATCTCAATTTCAAGTTAGCACCCTCCAAATGGATTTAACAAAAATTAAAAATGTGGACAAGATAAATGTGTCCAAAATGACCAATCAAGTGGTCTATAGTTTAGTGATGAGGTTGGAGAGAGAGAAAGGAAAGCTTTAGGGCACAATAGATAAGTTAAAGGTAGACCTGGCAAATGTAAAGGCAAATGAGAAAGCAACAAAAAATAGGTGCAAAAATTTAGAGAGAAGGATAAAAAAATTCATCCTCTAATGAAGCAATTGGATAGCAAGAACATATGGATACAGAACTGAAAACTCTGAGGGAAAACCTAGAATAGAGAAAAAAAAAACTTGAGGATGAAAAAGCCTCTTCATTAAGTTTATACAAAACCTTGGAGAATGCGGGACATCCAAACAATAACTTAAAGAAAGAAATGGAGAATGGTAGGGTAAAAACAAAATGGTGGAAAGAGAAAGAAAAAGAGTGGGAAGAGAAAGCAGAGAAAATAAGACAACATAGTGAACACCAATTCTCAGAAATGAGAGAAGACCTAAAGAAGGCAAATAATACAATTAAATTTTATGAAAACAACTTGAATGACCATGTAAATAATACTATCATGCAAATAAAAAAAATCTTCTGGGGGAAAATAAAGATGTATGGTGATAGGTTGTGTGATTGGTTTGAATTGAATGAAACTCTTACAGAAGTTTTTGTGAAGTTGAAATAGCACATTGAGAAGAACAAAAGTTTTTGTTAGAGACAGAAAACTGCAAAATAGATTATGCAAGAAATCAACAGAACCAGTCATAGGCATTTTACAAGCAAGGGAACTCAGGACCACATTGGTGCAACAATAAAGGTGACCTCTATCTTTCAAAAATGTCATAAACTAACAGAAGCCAATGCTAATTTACTAAAATGGCTTGTCAAATGCATAAATGTACAACTAAAGTTGTAGAGATGTTGTAGACTTTTAGTTGTCTTACTAATTTAGATTTTGAGACTTCTCACTTCACATTAGGAAAATCAACCTGAACCTGTTGTTTCTCCCTTGTTTCTATAAAAGGGAATTTAGGGTCATTGGCTTACGATAATGAAATTGAAATTGGGCAATGTGCCAAATCTCCAATGGGTATTGAGTCATTGAATTTTGTAAATAGAATCAAAGAGTTGTGTTCTTACTAGTATTAATGAATGAATTTTTACATTGTATCATATTTTTAATTTAATTAATGAGAATCCATATTCCCAACTCTAAGAATTGTAACATATGAACTGCTATGTTGTAAAAAAAAAATGAAAAATCTACAAGAATTGTACCATATAAGCTGAATAATCTAAATGAAAACCATTATTAATTGTGGAATTGAATCTTGATGACATTATCAACCACATTCATGTTTTTGACATTGGAATATGCTATTATGCATGATTGACAATTAGATACAAAAATTGATAGTAGACCTCAGGAAAAAGCTTAATAAAAACCTAGGACCTGCTACTTCTACAATGGTTCAAAATCAAGCTACCACATCATATCATCATGTAGATCATTGGATTCAGTGCCATCAACTTCATAGCTTCCTTGGTTCTTTGATATATTTTCTTCACTCTACATACCACCGTTTAACATATGTTCACCGCTAGCAGTACTAGTACTAGTACATGAGTCAATGACATCATTATCTTTGGCATTCCCACTCGCAGTCCCACTTTGATTTGAAATGTTTCCCAACCCTCTTCTCTAAAATTTCTTCCTCCACAATTCCAGTTCCCTTTCTTAAGGAAAATTATTGACTTCATACCTGGATGTATAGAGTCTCAAGTAATTTTCTAGACTCTTGTCTAGTTTGTTTCTTATCTTTGACTTTAGGAATCCCAAAGCATTGAAAAATCTCTCATCCTCCACTGACCCCAATATCATGATCAAACATAAATCAACAAGCTTGAAATATTCTGATATTGAATCAGTCAACAATTCACTCTCAGCAAGATTTTTCCAAAGCCTTGATACCGATCCATCTTCTTGAGGGTTCTGCATAATATTATATTGTTCCCTCATTATCAGTGAAAAATGTCTTGATTTCTCTCTCAAAAGATTTGCATCTAAAATTCCATTTATAGTTACTCCATTTAACTCTTTGGTTTTGTAGAAATGATCTATCAAAGTTAGTAGCTTCGATTTAAAATCTTTTAGACTATTCAGATTCCAATATTGAGGAAACACAATACCCATGTATTCAAGTAGTTTGACTGGAGGGAATCTTTCTCTAATTTGTGTGGAAAGATCAAAGGCAATGTGCTTCACAGAAGCTGTTACAGACTCAACGATCTTGGTAAAGTCTTCCCTTTTAATACTTGATACTTGACTGATGGGGTTCTTTCTTGGTTCCTCGAACTCAATCCTAGCAAAGTAGTGCATTGGTATCTCAACTCTACGAACTTCTACACATAACTCCTTGTTTGAACCAATTTTTAAAAAGTTATCAGGATTGTCCAAATTTGTGATTTTCATGCAACTAAAAAATTTTACATCATTAACACATAATCGATAGAGATTATCAAGTGTTACACATGTCAATTTGTGTAGCACAACATATTCTGCAATATACATAGCTCTTTGCTGGGCCTTTTTCATTAAATTTCTCATTTCCTCAAGCATGGGGAGAAGACCTACTAATGTTAACAGTATCTTTACATCAACAAAAACTTTAGTGGAGATTATTCACCAATTGGTGAATGTCGCTTGCCGTCGACCCCCGATTTGGAAAATCTATTGGCCACCTAGGAATGATCATATCACCCCGCAATTATGAAAATTGGGTCCAATGCCAGGGCTCATCGCCAATTGGTTTATGAAAATTGAGTCCAATGGCTAGGATCATCGCCAATGGCATATAATTTTTGGGCACAATATTTTTTTAACATTCACCTATAATTTCAAAGCGACCCCAAATGGATGGCCTATATTCAGCAATAGTTATATATATATATATATATATATATATATATATATATATATATATATATATATATATATATATATATATATATATATATATATATATATATATATATATATATATATATATATATATATATATATATATATATATATATATATATATATATATATATATATATATATATATATATATATATATATATTTTTAGGTGGACCCAACTTTTCCAACCATTTTACGGATGCATGTCTCAAACCAATTGATTTTCTCCACCTTTATTAATATTACCACGGTATTGGATGACCCATAATCACCTAGGATATAACACAAGACGTGTTATAATTTTGAGGGCTTCGCCAAATATTTGGACATGGACCTAATACCTCCCACCCAATTTTCCAATAAAGATTAATATAAATACATTCATACATCAATGTTATTGTACACAATTTGGATCGGTTCAACTTCAATTTGATCAATAGTGAAGTTCAGACTATTGAGTCTTGATTGCTTTGGTAAGTTGCGACTATGATTGAATTTGAGGCAAACGTAAGTGATTATTATTCTGCGACTATGTAAACATTGTATATTATAGTTCTATTGTCATTTGTCACTTCTTCAACAAGTAAACATTTTTTAAACATTTTTTTTCCACTGGTAGGCTGGTAGCCTTTATTTCGTTGAAGAATCAAGATGTCAAACAAGAATAAGGGTAAGGCTCCCACATATGGGAAAGCCAACAGAGGCCAACAAAATGCAAAATCTTATCATCATACTTTGGTCATGGTGTTGGAAATGTTTCTGGCCAAAATTGGGAAGCTACTTCATCACAAGAAGATTTTCAAGATTCACAACCTGAGGTTGAACCTATGTGACATATTGAATAAGTCAGCGAACCTGATATCTCAGATCATGATGAACTTGAAGAAGATTTTTAGTTAAATACCCAGAGTAGCCATAATGATATAATCGACTTGGATGAGACTGAGAATGTCAGAGAAGATGATGGTGCAGGGAAGAAAAGAAAATACAAATCAAAGAATGATAGAATGTGGTATCTATCAAGGAATTTTCAAATAGAATGGGTGTCAAAGTATCCATTCATTGAACTAGTGGATAATCCAATTGAAGGGGAGCCTCCATTAGAATGGAGATGTAAGATTTGCAGTGAGATAAATAAGAAGGAAAAGAGGTTGCATCTAAAAATTGACACCATAGAGAAGCATATGGGTAAATTTTATGAAAAGAAAATGATAGATGGAGTTCAAAAATCAGTGATATGATGGAAAACAAAGGAGGAATCTCAACATGTTAGGAATGCAAAATTATATGAATTCTAGCATAATATAAAGATGAAGCCTAGTGAAGTTAAAGGCTCTATTGAAGCTTGTTTTGGAAAAGCATTGAAAGTAGAACTAATGGGAAAAGCTATTCAGTTAAGTGTTGTGTTTAATATTTTGAGCAGAGGGCATCCTATGATAGACTACCCATCATTGAGTGCTTTATTACACTTTCTAAAAGTTCATAACTATCCTAACAGTCACTGGTTAGTAAACAGTGGATGGGAATGGGCAAGTTGTCTTGCCGAGATTGAAAAAGAGGATCTAAAAGAAAAATTAAAGAGTGAAATTTTATTGCATTGTCTTTTGACGATGTTACAATAGTAGACAATACTTCATGGGTATGCATGCATGTTTATATTGTACAGAATTTTGTTCGCCGACCTCATCTACTAATTGTTGCTAAAATGAGGGATAATGCGACAACAAAAAAATTATTTGAACTAGTAAAGAGTTCTCTAATTGAATATGGAGGTATAAATGACATGACCATTGCCAAAAAGATGGTGTGTGTTGGAGTGGATGGAGCTTCAGTAATGCAAGGCCACAAGGGTGGTCTTTGCACAAAGATATAATCTTCTTGTGCAACCTACATTACTCCCATTCACTGCATGGCCCACATAATGAATCTAGCTTTTGGAGTTGTCAGCAAGCATGCTCCAGTACAAAAACTTAAAGCTTTAATCAAAGAGCTCTACCAATACTTCTGTTGAAGTCCAAAATGATTTAGGGAATTTTAACACTTTACCGAAGGACTAACTAAAGGGAACAAGCTTCTTAAGGATAATGATACCAGATGGATCTCTTTGGATGGACCAACACATCGAGTTTTTTTCAGAATATCAATCGTTGCTTGGTCTAATGAGCTCAAGTTGTGATGAAGCTGGGAAACTGAAATTTCTTCCACTGCTGGCAGTGTTAACTAATGTAGAGACACTGTTAACATTAGCAGGTATTCTCCCCATGCTTGAGGAAATGAGAAATTTGATGAAAAAGGCCCAGCAAAGAGATATGTATATTGCAGAATATGCTTCGCTGTGTAAATTGACATGTGTGGCACTTGATAGTCTCAATCAATTATTTGATGATGATGTAAAGTTTTCCAGATGGCTGAAAGTCATAGATTTGGACAATCCTGATAACTTTTTAAAAATAGGTTCAAATAGGGAGTTATGTGCAGAAGTTCATAGAGTTGAGATACCAATGCACTACTTTGCCAGGATCGAGTTTGAGGAACTAGGAAAGAACACCAGGACTTGGCAAGTATCAAGTATTAAAAGGGAAGATTTTACCAAGATCGTTGAGTCTGTAACAACTTCTATGAACTACATTGCCTACGATCTTTCCTCACATATTAGAGCAAGATTCCCTCCAGTCAAACTACTTGAATCCATGGCTATTGTGTTTCTGCAAAACAAAAGAGTTTAATGGAGTAACTCTAAATGGAATTTTAGATGGAAATAATTTTAGAGAGAAATCAGGTCATTTTTCAATAAAAATGAGGGAACAATATAATATTATGTAGAACCCTCATGAAGATGGATCGATATCAAGGCTTTGGAAAAATCTAGCTAAGAGCAAATTGTTGACTGATTCAATATCAGAATATTTCAAGCTTGCTGATTTATGTCTGACCATGATATGGGGGTTGGTGGAGGATGAGAGAGTTTTCAGTGCTTTGGGATTCCTAAAGTCAAAACTAAGAAACAAACTAGACAAGAATCTGGAAAATTGCTTGAGGGTCTATACATCCAGGCATGAAGTCAATACTTTTCCTTATGAAAGGGCACTAAAATTATGGAGGAAGAAATGTCAGAGAAGAGGGATCGAAAACATTTCAAACCAAAGTGGGACTAGGAGTGGGAATGCGAGAGATAATGATGTCATTGACTCATGTACTACTAGTACTGGTACTGCTAGTAGTGAACATCAGTTAAGCGGTGGTATGCAAAGTGAAGAAAACATATCAAAGAACCTAGGAGTCTATGAAGTTGATGGTGCTGAATCTGATGATATGATGTGGCATCTTGAGTTGAACTATTGTAGAAGTAGTAGTTCCTAGCATAATAGCATATTCCAATGTCAAAAACATGAATGTGGTTGATAATGTCATCAAGATTCAATTCCACAATTAATAATGGTTTTCATTTTCATTATTCAGCTCATATGGTACAATTCTTATTGATTTTTCATTATTTGTTTTGACAACATTTCAATTCATATGTTAGAATTCTTAGAGTTAGAAATACTGATTCTCATTAATTTAATTACAAATATGATACAATGTAACAATTCATTCATTAATACTAGTAAGAACACAACTTTGTGATTCTATTTACAAAACTCAATGACTCAATACCCATTGGCAATTTGGCACATTGCCCAATTTCAATTTCATTACCCTAAGCCAATGAGTAATGACCCTGAATTCCCTTTTATAGATACAAGGGAGCAACAACAGCTTCAGATCGATTTGCCTAATGTGATGTGAGAAGTCTTAAAATCTAAATCAGTAAGACAACTACAAGTCTAAAAAATCTCTACAACTTTAGTTGTACATTTCTGCATTTGACAGGCCATTTTAGTAAATTAGCATTGGCAATAGCATCTGCAAGACTGCGACATTCATCCTATTCAAAAAACAAAGTTCAAACTTGTTACTTTAAAATCAATTCTAGACTCTAGTATTTAGGATAATATCAAAGATATAGAGATGATTGAAATTGAAACTACTTTCACATACTATGATTGATGAGATCATGATGATTATGTCAGTTTCTTTAGCATGCTCCATTCTTCATCGGTTGGAAGGGAAAAATTTGTCATGTTATAGTACATGACCTGCAACCTCGTCAGCCATCCATACTTGGAAGAGTGAGTTGTAAGCAATGTTCCTTCCATTACTGCATTCAAATTTGTGAATATTTTGATGCACTTTGCAATACCTTCATAAGTTCTGTCCTGAGGAAGGTTGCCTAAATCAGACGTCACTGTGTCTTCCAACTTTTTTTTGTAAGCTTCTCTTCCAATGAAACTCTCTAATGGGAAATTAAGACCAGGACTCGACAAACCAAGAGATATCAATTTGCTTGTTTTACTATTCATCTTGGCGAGCTTTGGCCTGAATAAGGAAACATTTTCTTCTGCTTCTATTAGTTTCAGACATTTTTGAAAGACATAGTTCTCCTTTATTGTTGCAGCAACATGGTCCTGAATTCCCTTACTTGCCAAATGCTTGTCACTACTTCTATTGATTTCTTTCATAATCTGCTTTGCAGTTTTCTTTCTCTGACAAAAACTTTTGTTCTTCTCAATGTGCTCTCTCAGCTTCCCAAAAACATCTGTAAGAGTTTCATTCAGTTCAAACCAATCACACAACCTATTAGAAGACATCTTTATTCGGCCCTAGAAGAATTTATTTATTTTCTTGACTATATTATTTACATGGTCATTCAAGTTGTTTTCATAATTTTTAATTGTATTAGTTTCCTTCTTTAGGTCTTCTCTCATTTTTGAGAACTTGTGTTCACTGTCTTTTCTTATTTCCTTTGTTTTCTCTTCCCACTCTTTTGCTTTTTGTTCCCACTATTTTTTTTTTACCCTCTCATTCTCTAATTCTTTCTTTAAGTTATTGGTTTCCTTTCCCACAATCTCCAAGTTTTTGTAAAAACTTAATGAAGAGGCTTTTTCATTCTGAAGTTTTTGTTCACTCTGTTCCAATTTTTTCCTCAGAGATTTCAGTTCTGCATCATTATGTTCTTGCTGTCGAACTCCAATTGCTTCTTTAGAGGATGAATTATTTATCCTTCTCTCTAATTCTTTGCAACTATTTTATGCTTTCTTAGTTGCCTTTACATTTTCCAGGTCTGCCTTTAACTTATCTATTGTGCCCTGAAGCTTTCCTTTCTCTCTCTCCAACTTCATCAGTGAGCTGTAGACCACTTGGTTGGTCATTTTCAACACATTTATCTTGTCCAAATTTTTAATTTTGGATAAATCCATTTGGAGGGTGCTAACTTGAAATTGAGATGGATCTAACTGACTCTCTAGTGGATTTTTATCTCTAGTTGGGGGCATAACAACCATGAATTCCATCATAACTTTATTTGGGTCATATGTGGGAAATAGCCTGTTTGTTGCAGGTTCTGTCTCACAAGCAGGAGCAACTGCTTCCATCTTCATTGTCTTACTATGTTGTCTATTCCTAATTTTTGATTGTTCATAGTTAGTTACAAAATCATTGTAATGAAAATCAGGGTTTTGTGACACAATTGAATGTTTGAATGGTGAAATAACACGTGCACTGATGTAGGAGCTTCCACCTATGTTGCCTATGGTGCTGCTAATTACACCATGAGGATTAGCAACACCCTGGCCCATTACAAGTGGAGTATTTGGACTGTTCTAAACCTGAGGGTTTTGTCCTGAAGGTTGGGCAATTGTTGGAGTCCCAGTCACCATTGGCATTGTTTTACCAATAATTGTCAAAACCTTTTTCTTCTTTTCATGTCTATCTTTAATGTCCTTTTCGAACCACTAGTTGTAGTTGTAGTGCTTGATTCAGATTGAATCTGAGTGCTTGGAACAAATGGAACTATATTTGAAGCTAGAACAAGTGGAATTAACTAAGTTGATAAATATGATGATTGAACTCCAAGCCCAAGGCCCGGTTTCACACCATGTTTTGGTTGAGCTGCTGGGTTAGGTAAAGACCAAACCCCTTGTCTAGTAGGACCCAAGACACCAAAACCATGGTAACCCATTTTTTGTATAATATCTGCCCCTTTGGTATATTGATCTTTTTTGGAGGCATCAACTCCTCTACTAATTGAATATATTATACTGGATGTGGGATTCACAGAATCCTAGTCATCATCATCGTCATCGTCATCATCAACTGGATATGCCTCAGCTAGATGCTCCTTATTCCACAATTCGTTAAACTTTTTATCCTCTTCCACATCATAAAGATCTACAGAGGTCTTTGGTTCACCGAGATTCTTCCTCATTTCCCAAAAATCAGAAATTTTGGCTCGAGTCCAATTATCATCAATACATTCATTCGTTAGCTTTTTTGGAATAGAATTTGTAGATGGTTGAGCATCTTTTTGGTAGAAATTGGACGATGTCATTCTCATGGCCTGCACTTTTCCTTTTTTTTTGTGCAATGGCATAATTTTTTATGATAATTCCTATATTGACATATTATTTTCAACAGCACATTTCTCCATCTCTTCTTTGACCTCCTCCCATGAATCCATGTTTTTAAATTTTTCAATCAATGGCATACTTTCATATTGACATTTGCTTGCAGAGTTCCCATTCTCTCTAAGCTTTGTTGCAATTATGTTGAGTGGATCATACTGCCAGTGACTATCAACATCAAAGCAAAAAATTGTAAAAAAGGCTTCTGTCACTTTGAATCCTCTTCTCTCAAATGTGAACCCTCCAAATGAGAAATGCAAGGAAGGAAATATCATTTTCTTTTGCTGACCACTAAAGAGTACATCTGTGCTCTCCATCTGCCATACATATTCCAATGAAAATACCCTCTTTGTGACATGTATTGGAAGTTTGTAGGGTTCTACTACTGAATTGTAAAACCTTAACACTGTGTACTCTTCCATGAAGTACCAGTCAGCCAATTATATTTTACTTCCAAGTTGAATTAAATCTCTACAAGTAGAAGGTAATCTAGGTATTGGAGTGCCTATAATTTTATCATACATTGGTGCCAAAAAGAAGTCTACAAAATTGTTGTAGTTCCTTCTATTATCAATCATCCTTATCTGAGGTGTCAACTCATATATTGGATTTTGGCCTTCAATGCAAAGCTTGTTTGTCTGAAATATTGCATGATGCTTTGCTAAGAGAAGATAGCACAAGTAGGTTGTGAATCTAAATATCTTCTGTGAACCTATTTTAATCATTAGTAATTGTTCTTGCATGCAATGAACAATGTGCTCAATAAAATAATATTTTACTGGTTCTTTTTAAAAATGAATATGAAAAAGCATTTCAAGAATGTTGGCACCCACTTCTTTGTTACTATCGAATCCCAAACAAAATGCTAGCAAGGAAATGTTGTCCTGAACCCATGGCACAAAAATTTCATAATCATAAGGAGCCCTATGATCTGGACTCAGGGTTGAACTATTTGTAATTGTTATTCCTCTGATATAAGAATCTCTCTATGTTGCATCTATTTTTTCATAATCCTCTACCAACTTTCTCAGGTCAATTTGCATGTTTGAGTTTTGTTGTTCAAACCCTAGGTTCAACAAACTAGCAAATTCACTCTTGGTTATGGACAAAATTTCCTCATGAGTATTTTTATTCACAATTGCTTTTTTATTTTCATCATAATTTTCGGTGTAGACCATGACAATTTTTGGGCAATGGAATACTTGAGGTAACACCATGCTTGCCAACCCAGCATTCCCCGATGCAATTTTATTTGTCGTTGCATTTAGTTTTGGGCTAAATTTAGAAAATTTGGAATCCTTATTTGGATCATTCCACTTGTTTTCAATTGCAAATTTAATTTCCATTATTCCCTTATTTCCATGAATAACAGGATCATAAATATCATGGAATACATCTGTGAAACCTAGTGTTTTAAGCAAATTGTGGAATTCTATTATTTGACTTGTCCTTTAACTGATAGTCTTATTCTTGATAATTGTTTTGCCCATCGTGGTAAGCTGGTAAGTGGTAACCTAAACTGGTATCACTATTTACTCATAGGAAAATTCAAATATTTATACATAGCTACAGCCTACAATTTACAGGGCTGATTCAAGAATCAAAATTAAACCCTAACAAGTAACAAGATAATTTTTTTCTATAATATAAATAGTAAATTTGTAAATCAAGAGATTTGAAAAATTTAAAATGCGGGACCTACGTGTTCAGGATTTTAGTAGTTACCCGTTACCCTTAGCTTTGATTTTTGCAGACTTTGACTGGGAACAGGTTACAGAGCTTCAGTTGAGAGACTTTTTTGCACTTTCTTTCCTCAACATATAAATTTAGAATCCGTAAACCCTTTCTAAATCCACAAACTACTGGAAAGTGAAACTTAAAGCACCAAAATTGTATAATCTAGAGTCATCACCACTTATCTGTGATCTGACAGCTGACTCACCTAATGACTACAAGTCAGACATGTCACGTCATCATCAAATGGAATTTTTGGTAGGACCATGCAAGACTATGAGTGGAATGTCTTACATTTTTAGTGACACGTGTCATGATTTCGTAACAAAGTTTGCAAAGATGGGGTTGCTTTTTCCCTTTCATCCTGAAATACAACTTCAGTTGTTGATCTACAATAATCCAACAGTCATAATGGCATTGTTTTCCTATGGTACTAGTGGTCTCGGGCCCCCGTGGTCGTGGGTAGTGGGTCCCATTAACTCACCTACTCACCACTCACCTGATGGCTGAGTCAGACGTGTCATGTGATCATCAAATGGCATTGTTGGTTCTTGGCAGGACCATGCGAGACTGTGAGTGGAACGTAAGACTCTTACATGTTTACTGACATGTGTCATGATTCCAGAATGGGTTTCAAAAGATGGGTTTGCTTTTTCCCTTTCATCTCGAAATAAAACTTCAGTCGTTGATCTATAATAATCCAATGGTCATAATGGCATTGTGCGCCTATGGTACTGGTGGCCCCGAGCCCCTGTAGGTTCCATTAACTCACCTAGTCACCACTCAACTGATGGTCGAAACATGTCATTATTTCGGAATGGGTTTCAAAAGATGGGGTTTCTTTTCCCTTTCATCCCGAAGTCCATCGTACATCGTCGATCTATGCTCATCCAACGGTAGTTATTTGCAATGGACATTGTTAAATGTTATAATGTTATTTTTTCCTTTATAAATATTAATTAATAATGGATAATAAGTTAATAACATTTAAAGTTCTTTAATTGAATAGTAACAATTTTAGCCAATCAAATTCAAAATGCACTATTTTTTTAATAATATTAAATTGTAATAAATTTCAGAGGCCGGAGTTAAGGACCAAGGTTAGTGTTTAGAGATAACGAGATTTATGTGTTCGCTAAGTCGCTGACTCGATAGGTCTCCCAAACATGAGTTAAAGTAATATTTTTTATTGAGTAAATAGTATACTTAATGTTAAAATGATATTTTTTATTGCTTATAACTTTAACATTGATAATGATAATTATAATCACATATAATTATCATACCTTAAAATTAGAAAACAATAAATTCTTTCTCTAACCTTATTAATTCATTTGTCTGTCAAATTGATTATATAGTATTCTTAAAGTTAAAATGATATTTTTTATTGATTTAGATTATAACTTTAACATTGGTAATTATAATCATACATTCACATATAATTCTCATACATTATAATTAGAATACCATAAATTCTTTCTCTAACCTTATTAATTCATTTGTCCTTCAAAATTCTATAAATCTTTCATATTAAATGTACGAGTGTGTGAATTTTGATAGGTAACATTACCCAAACTTAATGTCAGTACTCAGTGATAACTGATAACACATTTCTTTTATTAATACGCAGATAAATCATAGAGCAACTAATTAAAATATTGCAATCACAGTGACAGAGAAGTCTAAGAACCATTTTTTGTACAAATTGAAATGAGCTAAAGCTTGCAAAAAAATTTATTGATTAAATAGTATACTTAAAGTTAAAAAGATATTTTTTATTGATTTAGATTATAACTTTAACGTTGATAATTATAATCATAGATTCACATATAATGCTTATACATTATAATTAGAATACCATAAATTCTTTCTCTAACCTTATTAATTCATTTTTCCTTCAAAATTCTATAAATCTAACCTTATTAATTTATTTTTCCTCCAAAATTCTATAAATCTTTCATATTAAATGTACGAGTGTGTGAATTTTGACAAGTAACATTACCCAAACTTAATGTCAGTACTCAGTGATAACTGATAAGACATTTCTTTTGTTAACTATAACTGTCTACATTATACAACTGTGATACATGTAACATCATACATATCTAATACGCAGATAAATCATAAAGTAACTAATTAAAATATTGCAATCACAGTGACAGAGAAGTAAGAACCATTTTTTCTACAGATTGAAATGAGTGAAATTTTCATTATTTTATTTTCATAAAATTATAATTACATAAAGATTGTGCAGTTCCACTTCCAGAACAAAGAGGGACCTACTATAAACAAAAAAAAAGAAAAAAATGAGGTATGTTTTTGTTATACACTAAGTTTTGTGCCTTTGTTTCAAGTCCTCATAGTCTTGATAACCTAGCATAATATGGGAATCATCCCTAGGTTGTGGGACCTATGCTAACTGAGATGAGACCTCTAGGTTCTAGGCTGGTTCCTCTTGGATAATCACCTTAATTTGCTTCTAGACATGAAAGTAAACTTTTGAGGGAAAGGGATAGAAGGAATGCTTGAAAGGGAAATGACTGAAAGAAAACTACCTACTAGGTGATACACCAAAATTACGGTTTGGATCTCAGTATAGAGGAATGGAATCAATGAAAGGATTAGGTCTAGTAGGTCACAACTTACTGAATAGGCTTGCATAAGTGTTTCATAGGAGGGCCTGAACATAAGACACAACCAATGACCTGCAAACAAACATTCACTTTTGCAACTCGGTGTAGGAATGAGACAAGACTATTAGGGGGCTGAAGTATACCCACAAAAACATCTAAATCAGATCAAACACAATAACACACACAATTACAGAAAGTAAGAGGGATCAAGAACCCTAAGATGTCACTAAAAACATCATATACTTTGATTCAATAA
Source organism: Chamaecyparis obtusa (assembly GCA_027943335.1). Lineage (NCBI taxonomy): Eukaryota > Viridiplantae > Streptophyta > Pinopsida > Cupressales > Cupressaceae > Chamaecyparis > Chamaecyparis obtusa. The sequence continues at coordinate 39,072 of BSBK01012371.1, forward strand.
GAGATAATTCAAACAAGGAAGCATGGGGACATAAAGGATTATCACAAAATACCTCTGCAATGTTTTTATTATCAATGGGAACTTTACAACTATATAAGCCAGAGGGTAGGAAAAATACCACACATGACCTTTAAGAAAAGATGAATTTCTTCTACAATTGTCCAACACTCTTTTTACAGAAAAGTCAATTCTGAGCTCAAAAGATCCAAAAATACATTATATACATCTCCTTTTTTGCACGTAGGTAGGAGTCCAAACCTAACTAGGGTTACAAGGTTAAACAATGATATCAAACCCTACGGTACTGATCACCTATTAATGAAAATATCTAAGAATCGATGATCAAATCATATCTTTCTTTGTGTGCTGATCCTTCTAAACTAAAAATAGCTGCAGACACAACAACCTCGACCTACCAACCCACCTGCAACTACACTAAGCCATGAAGGCTCACAATCTGATCATAATTCTCTGGATAACCATATCGCTTGAAAAGGTGGTGCCAAATCTTTCTAGCACTTCCTATCATGAAAACATGGAAAATGACCTTGCAACACCAGGCAACAGTCACTTCTATTATCTTCACAACCACAACTGTCCTGAGAAATCAATTCCTGAGCTAACCAACATCATGCATGGCCAAAAGAATGCAAAACCCTAGTAAAACCTTCGTAGGAAAATTGAATTTAAATGATAACAGCTAGCCTGGTCATTTTAAAATGTGACCATCAATGAGAAACCCTTCCCGGTAGATGAACGACCATGATGCTACCATGGAAGTCAGCAGCCAATGAGAAGTGAGAAAATTGACATGTCAGCACATTTGGACCCAGCTCGAGCCCTTCCTCCTTTAAGTCATTTGGAAACCACGTGATCGAAGACCCCTTCTTCATTTGCGAAATCCTTCTCTTAACCCTGGTCTGGTTAAGCGATTCAGTGAATAAGACTTTTCAATGAATCGCTGGGTCTTTTAACTAACCCTGGTTCCATTAAGGGAATGCAAGAATTCCTTCAGTCGCTAAGTTGCTTAATACTTTACTAACACTAAGCCCAGACTGCCACATGTCCCCTTTCTATTTTCTTTGATTACTCCATCAGCAACCACCTCGGCGCTTCCTTGACATCAGACCCACTTAAGACAAGATTCTAATCTAACGGTGGGTGCAAGATCTTATATGTTTCAAATATTCCTTCAGATCATCTATCTTCCATAGATCTACATTAAACTATGACCCCACTAACACATCGGTCCACCTAGAAATCCTCATCAGCACATGGCAACCAATCAAATTCAAGCACATCAGAAAAGAGGGCCCACCTAATAGAGCCTAGAGATAAAGTATGATCAACGACAGGTGCATGATTGCATGTGTCAGAAAGATTCCTTGTGGACATACGTTAGCCGTCGATCCTCTACAGATGTCAGAACCTTTTGAACATAGGAAACCTGGTCCCACTGACACATTGCTAAATCATTACCATGTGGACCAATGAGAAATCACCCCTTGTGTACACCTGGTAGTGGACCCACTGAGAAAATTTGACATCTAATCAGACGGTCGTCTCAAGATCACAAGCCACTGACACATGCTATGAGATCTTACGACAACCATTGATCTCATCAACTAGGACCCCACTTAGATCACTTAACCCCAAAAGTCTTAGCGAATGCGCGTCCAATGGAAATTCGATCAGTTGCTGAATAGAAATCTTAATCTTGGTTAATTCTGAAGAATACAGGAACAAGGCAATCATAGAATCACTAAACCAAAAGTCCAACCTGGGATTTCAGTTAGTGAATGGCTGACTGAAGGCAATCCATGGAGTCACTGAATGTTTAGAAGCTTCACCATTTCATCTCATGACTAACAAAAACACTGCAGTCGCCAGCTTGCCAAGAGGAAAAGGTAACCATCGGAAGAATAAGAGAACTTGCAATCGAAGGGAGAATTATGCACATGGAAATTGGGACCTTTAAGTTGCCAATAAAGTAACATGAAAATAGAATGAGGGGCCTAGGGTTTGTAGGGTTAATTTAGCACCGACGGCTACTTTTTTTTAATTTTTTAAGGGTACAGACCGGGGAATAAAACAATTTGCAGAGACCAAGGGACATAGCATAAGATCATAAAAATTTTAGGGATGCTTGGCAGGATAAAATAGAGACCTTGGGATAGATATTAGCCAAATTTGCATGCATATGAAAATTAGGGTAACATTTTGGTGATTTATGTTGGATGTCAGCCTACTAGACATGGAAAACTAGTGGCCTTGACATAATTCATTGGGCATGGGGTCATTCCAGGAACACAAAACTTTGACAGAGACAGAACTAAATAGAGGGACAAAACTTGTGCACAAGAACTTCTTGAGAAGTAGGAAACTAACCTAGAAAATAGGGAAAGAAAGCAAGGACATATTTACAAGATTTTACAGAGAGGAGTTAACCTCAAAATAGGGCTTCAAGTGGAAACCATTCATTGATATTGGCAAGGCATCTCCTTCAAGAGTTGATAGCTGAAAAGCATTAGGCCCCTTGCATTTTGTTATAACAAATGGTCCACCTTGAAATGAGTCAAATTTTGTATGTTTGTCGGGCTTGGATCTGAACTCATCCCATTTGAGAACTAAATCTCCAACTTTGAAATTTTTGACACTCACTCTTTTGTCAAAACTCCTCTTTGTTTGAATTTGATGGAGTTCCATATCCTACATTGATTTGTCTCCGATCTCTTCCAATTCCATCAATTGAGCATACCTGATCTGCAAAGGATCTCCTTCAAATAGGGCATACTGAGTAGCCAAGTCTAGAGCTGGCAATTCAACTGAAATGGACAACTTGGCCTCTTTGCCATTACCTTGGGGGTAGTAATTGGAACTAGTATTTAAATAGATGCCATTCCTGACTTCCCACTCTAAGACTTTAAGGATTGTGAATGCTAATGCATTATCTGATATGATGGAATCAAGAGTGCCAAACATGTGAATCATGTCATCATAAAAACTTAAGTCAACACTCTCATTTGATTCTTTTAAAGAAATTGCTTCTATACATCTACTGAAGTAATCAATTGCAATAATTATCCATTTATGGCTTGCACTAGATTGAGGATTGATCATGCCAATGAAGTCTATACCCCATTTCATGAAGGGCTGCTATGTTCTGACTGGTTGTAGGGGCAAGGCTGCAAGCCTTTCCTTTCCTAAAAACATGGCACACTTGATACATTTTCTCACATACTCATGACTATCCTTAAAGAGAGATGGCCAATAGTACCTGACCCTCATGATTTTAAAAGTAGTAGTCCTAGGGGAAAAGTGACCTCTAGAAGGTCCATCATGAAACTTGAATAGGACATCAGTTATCTTTTCTAAATCTATGCATCTTAAAATGACACCACTGTGATACTTCCTGAAGAGAACTTCATCTATCAGCACAAAAGGAATAGATTGTAACCTATAATACCTCCCTTTTGCTGAATCCAAACCTGTAGGACATTGTCCTATCTTCAAATAATTAATCATATTAGGCAACCAGCTTGTTGCCTTGGCTTGTTCTTCTGTATCATGCACCACCAGAGATGCATCTATTTACTCTGATTTCTTTGAACTCTCATCTGATGCCAAATGTTTACAAATGCCTCTTCCTCTAACTAGCTTGGTAGTTTGAATATCTATGTCATATTCCATCACCTTGGTGATCCAACCAACTCTTTTCTCATTTAGGTCCTTGGAAAGAAAAAACTCTTTGACACTTGGATGAGTAACCTTCAAGTGTACCTTGCTATGGGTCAATAGATATTTGAAATTTTTAAGGCTCTTCACCACAACAAGTACATGTTTCTCTACAAAAGAGTATTTATGTTCATACTCTTCTAAACCCTTGCTAAAGAAAGCTATAGGCTGCTCCAATCCATCTAAAGTTTCTTGAGTCAACATTGTAAATATAGCATCATGACGTCCATAAGCATAAAGGATAAAATCCTTACTGAAATTTAGGTTTAGGAGAGTCAAAGCTTCTATTAAGGCCTATTTGATAGCCTGGAAATTAGCTTTTCCTTCTTTAGTCCAACTGAAGGTTGAACTCTTCTCTAATATGGTTGTCAAAGGCTTGAGTAAATCTGCAATGTTAGGCAAGAACCTCCTAACAAAATTAATCTTTCCTATGAAAGATTGGAGACTTTTCTTGTGATGTGGAAGGGGTAGCTCTAGGATAGCTACAATTCTCTTAGGATCCACTATAATTCCTTCTTTGGATACTACATATCCCAATAATTTTCCTTCATGAACTGCAAACACACATTTCTTGGGATCAAGAGATATCCCAAAATCTTTACACCTTTCAAAAATCTTCCTCAAATGTTTGATATGATCTATTGCATTCTTTGAATAGACAGTTATGTCATCCAAATAGACCAGCACAAACTTGTATATTAGGCTCTTAAAGGCCATATCCATTGCCTTTTGAAAAGTAGCACCTGCATTTGACAAACCAAAGGGCATCTTTTGATAAGCCATGGTTACCTATTTGACTGTAAATGCAGTCTTGTATTGATCCTCTTCATTTACTAAGATCTGATTGTATCCTAAATAGCCATCCAACAATGAAAATCTCTCGGATTTAGAGACACATTATAGAATTTGTTCCATAGAGGGTAATGGATGGCGGTCTTTTATAAAAGCCCTATTAAGATCCCTGAAGTCAACACATAACTTCAGCTCCCCATTCTTCTTCCTGATAGGAACAAGGTTGGAAACCCAACTAGTATTCTTAATGGGGTAGATGATACCACTTTCTATCAATTTGAGTACTTCTTTATGCATAAGTGGCTCAAGCTTGGGGTTAACATGCCTTTGCTTTTACCTCACTAGTTTGGCATTAGGTTCTAGTTCAATAGTGTGCTAAGCAAGGGTAGGATCAAAACGCTTGAGGTCTTCATACTACCATGCAAAAATATCACTGAATTCATTGAATAATTGGGTATAAGCTTGCTTTTCCAATTCAGTGTTCACTTTTCCAAATTGTAAGCTCTTACCTGGTTCCAACTCTAGTTTAACACAATGTTCTTGTTGGACTACCAGGCCAGCTTTGTTCTTCTTAACTTCATCATCCTTTTTGAAGATAGTCTCTAAGGTGACAAGACCTCTAGGCATCTTATTAGACTTGAGTTGTATCACTTGATCACCATAGATTTGTGACAACCTATCTTGATTGTACTCTAAAAAGACATCTTCAAACAAGAACTGTAGAATTTGTTCATCATTGTCAAACACTTGCCAATTGACATCATTATCAGGAATAGAGGGTCTGACAATCACTTTGATATGATATTGATCTATTTCTTTTGAAATGCTATTTGGAATATCATACTGAGATCCAACAGCAGCTAACCTATCTGCATTTTGATTTAACTTCCTAGGGATAGCAACAATATTGAAAGCATGGAAATCTTCAATTGCATCCAAAAATCTATGATTGTATGCTTTCAAAGTGTTATTTTTGGTTGCACTTATCCCTCTCACTTGGATGATAACTAACTCACTGTCACCATAAACTTTTAACACTTTAAGCCCTATTTTTCTAGCCCATTCTAGTCCATTGACTAGACTTTCATATTCTGTAGTATTGCTAGTGTAGGAGAAACTGAATCTAAAGGCAGTATAATACCTTTCTCCTTTTGGGGACACTAACATAGCACCACCACCAAAACCATGTCTACTTATAGCCATATCAAAAACTAGTTCCCAAACCTGATTGTTCTGATCCTCTGAATCAGTGTCTTCTTCGAGAAGGCTTGGCTCTATAACTCCACTTTCTTGTATTAAATAACTTCCCAAACCAAAATCACAAACAAGATTTTCTTGGGCCTCTAAAGCTCTTTCATCTAGAAAAATATCAGGGATACTCTCTATCTTTGTGCTTTCTTCACTAATGGTTTGGAAGTCATTGTCATCAAATATAGGGCAGTTTACATTGATGGTGTTGGACACATATGGCTCTATATGGTGTGCTGGCAATGGTTATGATTTAATGGTGACCTTGGTCCCATACCTTGTATGAAATAGCATGTGAGACTAGTTAGAAGATAGGTAACCTCCTATCTTGGCTATAAACTCCCTTGAAAGACATATAGCAAATAATACAGGGAGATCTATGATATATATATCAAGGAGGATGGAAAAATTAGGACTAGCATGCATGATTAAACTGGTATCCTTGGTCACACCTATAGTATTGACTAAGGATCCATCAAGCTAGGCAACCTTCTTTTGAAAGGGCTCATATTTTAGTCCTAATTGGTCAGCTACTTTCTTGGGCATTACAGTGCTAGTAGCCCCACTATCTTCCATACAATTATGCACTAAAGATTTTCCAATGATTAAAGATAGATAAAAGGGAGGTGGCTTTGAATTCCTACCATGTGTGGCATTGCCTTTGGAGTTGCTACTTGGAGACTACTTTTCTTGATCAGTGTTAACCAATACTAGCTTTGTAGCTTCTTTTGCAGGTTGAGGAGTTGTCACTTCTGTCATGGCCTTCTTCAAAATTTCAAGCTATCCTGGAAGAGCCAAAGAGTCCCACATGGACATGGTGACATTCACCTTCTTCATGTTTTCTATAGTATTAAATGGTGTCACAGTTTGTACTCTTTTTTGTGCTTTCACTTTGATGGGCTCCACTTCTTTAGACTGTTGGCCTTCTTTGCTTGTAATGACAGGAGCCTCCTTAGGTGTGATGGGATTATCTTGCTGCAATGGCTCTACAGATGTAGTGGATTTGGCATTGGAATTTTCCCTTTCCATGTCTTGAGCTCTTCTCTTTGCTCTTGTATAGGAAACAAAAGAAACCTCATCATTTACTCCATTGAAGTTTGGTTGTTCCCAATTAAAGAGAGCAGACTCATTTTCTTGTGGTTCTGGTTGAGGCACTGAGCCACTGGATGAAACCTCTGATTGAGCTTGTGAGGCATTTTGAGCCATTAGGGCTTGGTTCATCCATCCATTTGAACATGTGGCCTAATTGTGAGGCTAATTAAAAGGAAAGCACCACTCATTCTCCATAGGCATACTATTTTGACTAGGAACCATATCCCTCACTGGATTTGCAAAACTAAGAGGTGGAGGGTTATATGGTTGGAATGGTCTCTGATTAAAACTTTTTCTTTGTGCTTGATAGCCTCCTTGGTATGGTGGCCTATTTTGCTGATAAGGCTATCCTTGATTTTGATATTGCTGATTAGGACCTTGGCCTTGTGGCTGAAAGGGTGGTCTGATTCCTTGACCTTGTTTCTTCAAATTTGTAACCTCTTTAGTCAAGATCTGCAACAAATTTGTCATTTCTTTCTTACTTCTTTCTTGACTATTCTTTATCTCTTGTAACTCCTAAGAGAAACTAGTTGTTAGCTCCTGACCACTGGTACTAGCTTGAGGTGCTAATATGGTGGGAATAGGGGTAAATGGGGGTAATTGGGTAGGTGTAATGGGCTGAAGGCTAGGAAAAATGGGCATTGGTGGCCTTCTAGCAATCATGCCTACTTGGATTAAACAATTTCTAGCCCTGACAGCTATGTCAAAGGCCTGGGTTAAGGAAGTACCACCCATAGATTGGATCATGATAGAGATTTGACCATTCAAACTTTGCAAGTAATATAGGAAAGCATGATCAACTGATGGCCTTACTAAGGCTGGAATTCTATTCCATGTCTTAAGGAATCTACTATTGTAATCTGCCATTTTCTCTTGAGGGTCTCTCTTTATGGTTGTCAATTTCTCAACTAGAGACAAGTTATCTGATTTATCCTCAAAATGTTTGCTTAATGCATCCCCTAATTCATCCCATGAAGTAATGGAGCCAACAGTTAAAGTTCTAAACCACTCAAGAGTCTTACCTTTTAAAGAGGCTGCTAATAACTTGGTGGCCACATCTTCTGGAGTAATATTGTGTATGTTGTAGATGGTGGTCACATCTCTTATGTGTTCAAAAGTAGTTGTTTGCCCTTCACCAGTGAAATCAGGTATACTCTTTAGTGCCACCAAGGTCACATCATGATGTTGAGAAAAATTCAATGGACTACCCTGATTAAATGGTGCAAATGCAAATGGTCTTGCCATTGTAGGAGCTATGATTTGAAGATTAACAACTATATGAGCTGTATTTGCTGCTGGATTTGAATCTTCTTCTAGATCTCTGGTTAGAGATCTGCTTCTTCTTCTAGAATGAAAGGGAAAAGGTCTCCTTTTTGAAGTATCAGGAGGTGTTGATTGAGCTCTCCTTACAGGGGATGCTCTTTGAGGTGACTTTCCTTTGTGACTTCTTCTTGAGGGAAACTCTTAAAATTTAGTGGGCTTTGAGCTCCTAGTCTCAATATTTCTCATAAACCTTGAACAAGTTTGTCTTGAATCCTTCCACCAATGGAGCCACCAAATATACTTGATAGAACAACTTCTAAAAGTCTGTAGTATGCAATCTGTATATTAGAGATATCATAACAAAACATGAATTTTTTATTCTTTTACTATCCCATCGGGCATGCCAGAATTGTTATACACTAAGTTTTGTGCCTTTGTTTCAAGTTCTCGTAGTCTTGATAACCTAGTATAACATGGGAATCATCTCCAGGTTGTGGGACCTATGCTAACTGAGATGAGACCTTGAGGTTCTAGGCTGGTTCCTCTTGGATAATCACCTTAATTTGCTTCTAGACATGAAAGTAAACTTTTGAGGGAAAGGGATAGAAGGAATGCTTGAAAGGGAAATGACTAAAAGGAAACTACCTACTAGGTGATACACTGAAACTAGGGTTTGGATCTTAGTATAGAGGAATGGAATCAATGAAAGGCTTAGGTCTAGTAGGTCACAACTTATTGAATAGGCTTGCATAAGTGTTTCACAGGAGGGCCTGAACATAAGACACAACCAATGACCTATAAACAGACATTCACTTCTGCAACTTAGTGTAGGAATGAGACAAGACTATTAGGGGGTTGAAGTATACCCACAAAAAAATCTAAATTAGATAAAACACAATAACACACACAATTATAGAAAGTAAGAGGTATCATGAACCCTAAGATGTCACTAAAAACATCATATAATTTGATTCAATAAGAGATAATTCAAACAAGGAAGCATGGGGACATAAAGGATTGTCAAAAAATACCTCTACAATGTTTTTATTATCAATGGGAACTTTACAACTGTATAAGCTAGAGGGTAGGAAAAATACCACAAATGACCTTTAAGAAAAGATGAATTTCATCTACAATTTTTCAACTCTCTTTTTACAAAAAAGTCAATTCAAAGCTCAAAAGCTCCAAAAATGCATTATATACATCTCCTTTTTTGCATGTAGGCAGGAGTCCAAACCTAACTAGGGTTACAAGGTTAAATAATGATATCAAACCGTACAGTACTAATCATCTATTAATGAAAATCTCTGAGAATCGGTTATCAAATCATATCTTTCTTTGCATGCCGATCCTTCTGAATTGAAAACACTTGCAGACACAACAACCTCGACCTACCAACCCACCTACAACTCCACTAAGCCATGAAGGCTCACAATCTAATCATAATTCTCTGGATAACAGTACCGCTTGAAAAGGTGGCGCTAACTCTTTCTAGCACTTCCTGTCATGAAAACATAGCAAAGGACCCTGCAACACTGTCCAATAGTCACTTCTATTATCATCACAACCACAACTATCCTGAGAAGTCAATTCTTGAGCTAACCGACGTCGTGCATGGCCAAAAGAATGCAAAACACTAGTAAAACCTTCATAACAAATTTGAATTTAAATGTTAACGGCTAGCCTGGTCATTTTAAAATGTGACCGTCTATGAGAAATCCTTCTGAGCAGATGAACGAGCACAATGCATTGAGAAAAACAACTTAAAATCCTACTCTAACAAGTCAAATGGCACTGTGGAAGTCAGCAGCCAATGAGAAGTGAGAAAATCAACATGTCAGCACATTTAGACCCACCTCAAGCCCTTCCTCCTTTAAGTCATTTGGTGACCACGCGACCGAAGACCCCTTCTTCATTTGCAAAATCCTTCTCTTAACCCTGGTCTGGTTAAGCTATTGAGTGAACAAGACTTTTCGCTGAATCGGTGGGTCTTTTAACTAACCTTGGTTCCATTAAGCGAATGCAAGAATTCCTTAAGTCACTGAGTTGCTTAATACTTTACTAACCCTCAGCCCAGACAAGATTCTAATCCAACGGTGGGAGGAAGATCTCATATGTTTTGAATATTCCTTTAGATCATCTATCTGCCATAGATTGACATTAAACTGTGACCCCACTAACACATCGGTCCACTTGGAAGTCCTCATCAACACATAACAACCAATCAAATTCAAGCACATCAGAAAAGAAGACCCACCTGATAGAACCTGGAGATAAAGTAAGATCAATGGTAGGTGCATGATCTCATGTGTTAGAAAGATTCCTTGTGGACATGTGCCAACCTTCGATTCTCTACATATGTCAAAACCTTTTGAATGCTAGAAACTTGGTCCCACTAACCCATTGTCGAATCATTACCATGTGGACCAATGAGAAACTACCCCTTGTGTACACCTGGTAGTGGACCCACTAAGAAAACTTGGCATCTAATCGAATGGCCATCTCAAGATCGCAAGCCACTGACACATGCTATGAGATCTTACTACAACCATTGATCTCATCAAATGGGACCCCACTTAGATCACTTAACCCTGAAAGTTTTAGCGAATGCGCATCGAAAGGAAATTTGCTCAGTCACTAAATAGAAATCTTAATCTCAGTTAAGTCTAAAGAATACATGAACAAGGCATTCACAGAATTACTAAACCAAAAGTCCAACCTGGGGTTTCAGTTAGTGAATGCTAGACTGAAGGCAATCCTCAGAGTCGCTGAATGTTTAGAAGCTTCACCATTTCATCTCACAACTAAGAAAAACACTGCAGTCGCTAGTTTGCCGAGAGGAAAAGGTAACCGCCAAAAGAATAAGAGGACTGGTGACTGAAGAGAGAATTACACACATGGAAATTAGGACCTTTAAGTTACTGATAAAGTAACATGAAAATAGAATGAGGGGCCTAGGGTTTGCAGGGTTAATTTAGCACCAATGGCTACTTTTTTGAATTTTTTAAGGGTACAGACTAGGGAATAAAACAATTTGCAGAGACCAGAGGACATGGCATAAGATCAGAAAATTTTTAGGGATGCTTGGCAAGATAAAAATAGAGACCTTCGGATAGATATTAGCCAAATTTGCATGCATATGAAAATTAGGGTAACAATTTTTATTAAACAAAAACCACTAGAAGACTAGTAGTCTAGTCACTAGTGTCTACTTCTTGTACAATAGTAAATACTACAAAAAGAAACATACTATAAACAAGGAAAAACCATAAAAATTTTATAAAAAAAACTAGTAGTAGTCCTCTATTGATTTTGGCCTTCGGCTCCATCTAAGTAGAATTCATGAGAGATGATTATTTGCATGAATTCATCCAGCCACCTGAATTCCCCCGCCTCAGCCTCCTCTTCATCAATGGAAAACCACTTTCAGAGGAAATCCCTAGCAAGCAGAGCCCATTTCCTATGGCACTTATACTACCCAACATTGAGGCCCAAAAGAAAAGGTTTCCTGGCCCAAGGGATCCCCACCCCTATTTTTGTGAACATGACAACACTAATGTCATCCCCCAGGTACGCTTCTTTAAAAACCCTCCTCAATAGAATTAACATCTCCACCTTCTCTCCTCCGACGTCGAGAAGAGATGCCAAAAAATGGGATGTAATGTCTGTGTTAACCCTGTGCCTATCTTCATTGTTATGAAACTCTTGACCCAACACCATTCTCACAGCCTCTATAACAAAAGGCCCACGCTCCTTACAAATAGATTTTAAGGCTTCATTAGTAAAGGAACCCAGAAAGGCCTTCTAGGCCTCCTCAGATGTGCATATAAGCCTAATTGGAGTGTCCATCTAAAATAGTAAAACTACAGAAAACTTAAAAACAAATTATTTATAGACTACAGACCCTAAACAAAAAAATTATCTAGCAAACGCCAAAGAAAAATTGATGAATAATGAAGATAGATCATCTATAAATAGCCCTTGAATTATGGATCATTACTTAGCAATAAATTATTCTATCTTTAATGGTATTAAATCCATTGTCCTTACCATGCCTCTAAATCTTTCATGTAAATCTTTCCCCTAAATGCATGCGTGTGAGAAATTAATATTGTGTCCTTAATCTTTAATATGAGTTCATTAGACCAAGCAATGATTGATATTCTGAAAAAAATCAATGTGTTGGTCCATCCAGAGAGATCCATCTGGTATCATTATCCTTAAGAATCTTGTTCCCATCAGTTAGTCCTTTGATAAAGTGTTGAAATTCCCTCAATCATTTCAAACTTTGACAGAAGTATTGGTAGGGCTCTTTCATTAAAGCTTCAATCTTTTGTACTCGAACATGCTTGCTGACAACTCCAAAAGCTAGATTCATTATGTGGGCTATGCACTGAATGGGAGTAACGTAGGGTGCATCAAAAGATTATATCTTTGTGCAAAGACCGCCCCTGTAGCCTTGCATTATTGAAGCTCCATCCTCTTTAACACACTCCAGGTTTTTGGCAATGGTCATGTCATTTATACCTCCATATTCAATTAGAGAACTCTTTACTAGTTCAAATAAATTTTTCGTTATCGCATTATCCCTCATTTTAGAAACAATTAGTAGATGACATTGGTGAACAAAATTCTATATAGTATAAACATGCATGCATGCCCATGAAGTATTGTCTACTACTGTAACCTTGTCTAAAGACAATTCAATAAAATTTGACTCTTTAATTTTTGCCTTCAGATCCTCTTTTTCAACCTCGGCAAGACAACTTGCCCATTCCCATCCACTGTTTACTGACCAGTGACTGTTAGGATAGTTACAAACTTTCAAAAAGTGTAATAAAGCACTCAATGATGGGTAGTCTATCATAGGACACCCTCTTCTCAAAATATCAAACATAACACTTAACTGAATAACTTTTCCCATTAGTTCTACTTCCAGTGCTTTTCCAAAACAAGCTTCAATAGAGCCTTTAACCTCACTAGACTTCATCTTTATATTATGTTGAAATTTATATAATTCTACATTCCTAACATGCTATGATTCCTCCATTTTTTTTCCATCTTATCACTTATTTTTGAACTCCATCTATGGTTTTCTTTTCATAAACTTTACCCATATGCTTCTCTGTGGTGTTAATTTTTAGGTACAACCTCATTCCTTCTTATTTATCTGATTGCAAATCTTACATCTGCATTCTACTGGAGGCTCCCCTTTAATTGGATTATCCACTGGTTCAATGAATGGATACTTTGACACCTATTCTAGTTGACAATTCCTCAATAGATCCCACATTCTATCATTCGTTGATTTGTATTTTCTTTTCTTCCCTGCACCATCATCTTCTCTTACATTCTCAGTCTCATCCAAGTTGATTATATCATTATGGCTACTCTGGGTATTAAACTAAAAATATTCTTCAAGTTCATTGTGATCAGAGATATCAAGTTCGCTGACTTCTTCAATATGTCATGTAGGTTCAGCCTCAAGTTGTGAATCTTGAAAATCTTCTTGTGATGAAGTAGCTTCCTGATTTTGGCAAGAAACATTTCTAGCACCATGACCAATGTATGATCATAAGGTTTTGTGTTTTTTTGGCCTCTCTTCGCTTTCTCCATATGCCGGAGCCTTACCCTTATTCTTGTTCAACATCTCGATTCTCCAATAAAATAAAGTCTACCAGCCTACCAGTTAAAAAAAAAATGTAAAAAAAATGTTTACTTGTTGAAGAAGTGACAATTGACAAATGACAATAGAACTATAATATACAATGTTTACTTTTATACACTAGGTTTGCACCCTTGTTTCAAGCTCTCATAGTCTTGATAACCTAGTATAACATGGGAATCAACTCCAGGTGTGGGACCTATGCTAACTAAGATTAGTACTCCAGGTTCTAGGCTAGTTCCTCCTAGATAATCACCTTAATTTGCATCTAGATGTGAAAAGTAAACTTTTTTAGGGAAAGGGATAGAAGGAATGCTTGGAAAGGAAATGACTAAAAGTAAACTACCTACTAGGTGATAAACCAAAATTAGGGTTTGGATCTCAGTATAGAGAAATGGAATCAATGAAAGGATTAGGTCTAGTAGGTGACAACTTACTGAATAGGCTTGCATAAGCATTTCATAGGAGGGCCTGAATATAAGACACAACTTATGACCTACAAGCATACAATAATTTCTGCAACTCGGTGTAGGATTGAGACAAGAATGTTAGGGGGCTGAAGTATACCCACAAAAACATCTAAATCAGATCAAACACAATAACACACATAATTACAGAAAATAAGAGAGATCATGAACCCTAAGATATCACTGAAAACATCATATACTTTAATCCAATAAGAGATAATTCAAACAAGGAAGCATAGGGACATGGAGGATTGTCACAAAATACCTCTACAATATTTTTATTATCAATGGAAACTTTACAACTATATAAGCCAGAGGGTAGAAATGATACCACAGATGACCCTTAAGAAAACATGAATTTCTTCTACAATTGTCCAACTCTCTTTTTACAGAAAAGTCAATTTTGAGCTCAAAAGCTCCAAAAATACATTATATACATACTCAACTGCTCGCAGGCAGGAGTCAAAAACCTAACTAGGGTTACATATGTTTGACATAAAATAATAGCCAACCCTAACTCAAACAAATTTGACCATAATTCTATCTCTGCAACATCATGGCCGATCAGATATTTGAGTTTATGTGTCCATCTCCATACCTACAATCAGCCTACAGACAAGCAACCCAGACTTATCTACCTCTCTTGCACAAATTCTTGCCATGAATGCACTAATTTGGTACTCTTAGAAAATAAGAAATGACCCAAGATAGCCGCCTAGACCCTTGTCATCATCTTCCCCAACTGCAATCATCCTTGAAACATAAATTTTAGCTACCCATTTTGCCGCAACCAACCATTGGATCAAAACCTAGCAAAAAACCCTACAGAGAAATATTTAAAATTTGAATATTAACGGCTAACAGGTGGCACCACACTTTTATTCTATCGATGGCCATCATTTAAATCTCAATCTCCTTTTAAAAAATGACTGTTAGATCTTATTTTCCTGGGAACTGTTCATCTGCAGAATTAACCTCAAATCCATCTTAGGTTACATTTCCCTTCAGTCGCAGAGTCATTTAAACCTTTAGTTGACCCTGGTTAAGTCTGGCGAACATGGAAAAGCTCTTTAGTCACTGATTCATTAAACCATGCTAACCCTGGGCCCATTCTCCACTTAGCAATTCCTCATTCACACTGATTGCCCCATCAGAAAACACCTCAGCAACCTTCTAACAATGGACCCACTGCAAACAAATTCCAATCTTACGGCGGGCACATGATCTCATGGCCCCCAAATATTCTTTCCGATCATGCACCAGCCATTGATCTATTTATAATGGAACCCCTTCTGACAAATAGACCCACCTAGAAATCTCCTTCAACACTTGGCAGCCAATTATATCCGAGCACATCAGCGCACTTGGCAACACGGTCCCACAGATTTTCATTTTACTTTGACCAATGAGAAACAACCATGTCACCTTGACCTAGCATTGGGCCCACCTAAAAAAGATGAACATTTGGCAAATCGAACGGTGGGTGTAAGATCACATGTGTCAGAAAAAAGCTATGCGAAGATACGCCAGTCGTTGATCTTCGTCCTATTGACATATCTGCAAAGACTCTGACATGGCCCCACTGACACATACCAATCATCGGTATGTGGACCAATCAAATGTGAGCACATCAAGAAGAAAGGACCCACCATTAGAGCCTTAACAATAAAGCAAGATCGACGGTCGGCACATAATCTCATGTGTCAGAGAAACCCCATGAGATTATATGCCAGCAGTTGATCTAAAAGGGACACAGTCTATCAGGCCCGCTTTGAAAATCAGACAAGTCACCACCTCTCGACCAATAGGAAGCCTCCATGTAGGATAACATGGTAGTGGACCCACTTGACTTTGAAGCACTGAAGGGAAAGGAAATCTACAGTCGTCACAAGATCGCGAGCCTCTGATAGACCCTTCGCGAACTTACAAGGACCATTGATCTTGTTGAATTGGGACCCCACAAACTGAGACCGCCAAACATTTAAGCAACTACATGATGAAAGGAAGCATAGACCACCCACTAAATCACTAATGGTTGAGGACTTAACCATGAAGCATTGGGGTATTATGCAAATAAGGCATTCGCTAAATCGCCAAAAGGAAAAGGTAACCGTCGAATGACTTGGAGAATTAGCGACCAGCCAATGAATGAAAAGAACGCATGGGTTTTGAGGACTTAAGTGGCCGAGATAAAGTAACTACAAATTAGAATAGACCCCTAGGGTTTTTTGACATAACGGCTAGTTTTATGAATTTTTAAGGGTTTTTTGCACCTAGCCAGAGACCTAGAAATAGTTGCAGAGACCAGAGGGAAGTAGATAAATCCAAGAAACTTTGTAGAATGCTTGGAAGGATAAGAATGTAGACCTTGAGATGGGAATTGGCCAAATTTGTATAGAATAGGAAAATTATGGTAACATTTTGGCAATTTCTGCTGGATGTCAGCCTGCTAGACATAGATCAGTGGCCTATAAGCAATCCATTGGGCATGGGGTCATCAAAAAATAAAAAATTCTCATAGGGAGACAGAACTTGTGCATAGCCACTTCTTGAAAAGGAGGAAACTAACCTAGAAAAGAGGGAAACAAGAAAAAACACACATATCTACAAGAATTATAGAGAGAGATTAACCTCAAAATAGGGCTTCAAGTGGAATCCATTGACTGAGATTTGCAAGGCAAATCCTTCAAGATTTGATAGATGGAAATCATTGGATCCCTTGCACTCTGTTATAACAAATGGTCCACTCCAGAATGAATCAAATTTTGTATGTCTGCTAGGCTTGGATCTGAACTCATCCCATTTTAGAACTACATCTCCAACTTTGAAATTCTTGACCCTGGCTCTTTTTTCAAAACTCCTCTTTGTTTGAATCTGATGGAATTCCATTTCTTGCATTGATTTGTCTCTAATTTCCTCTAATTCCATGAGCTGAGCATGTCTGATCTGTAAGGGACCCCCTTCCTCAAATAGGGCATATTGAGTGGCCAAATCTAGGGCTGGTAATTTGACTAAGATAGACAACTTAGCCTCCTTGCCATACACTAACACATAAGGAGAGTTCCCAATGATCTTCTTTGGGGTAATTTTGTCTAACCACAAGGTAGGCCTGAGTTTCGTATGCCAATTCCTCTGGTTGTCTTGTAGAGTCTTCTTGATTATCCTAATCAAATTCTTGTTTGTTGATTCTACTAAACCATTTCCTTGAGGGTAATAGTTTGAACTGGTATTCAGATAAATGCCATTCTTGACTGCCCACTCTAAGACTTTGAGGCCTATGATTGCTAATGCATTATCTGATATTATGGAGTCTGGAGTGCCAAATCTATGAATTAAATCATCATAAAAACCTAATACAACACTCTCATTTGCTTCTTTTAATGCAACTACCTCTGTCCATCTAATGAAATAATCTATTGCAGTGATTATCCACTTATGTCCTGCACTAGATGGAGGATTGATCATGCCAATGAAGTCTATACCCCACTTCATGAAAGGCTTCTCTATTCTGATTGGCTATAAGGGAAAGGCTGCAAGCCTTTCCTTTCCTGCAAACATTGCACACTTGATGCATTTTCTCACATACTCGTGACTATCCTTAAAGATAGATGGCCAATAGTATCTAGCCCTAATGATCTTAAAAGTAGTAGTCCTAGGAGAAAAGTGACCTCTAGAAAGTCCATCATGAAACTCAAATAGGACATCAACTATCTTTTTTGAAACTATGCATCTTAAAAGGACACCATTGTGATCCTTTCTAAAAAGAACTTCATCTATCAACACAAAAGTAATAGATTGTAACCTATAATATCTCCTTTTTTCTGAATCCAAACCTGTAGGACATTGTCTTGTCTTCAAATAATTGATCATATTAGGCAACTTGTTGCCTTGGCTTGTTCTTCTGTAGAATGAATAACCAAAGATGCATCTATTTGCTCTAATTTTTTTGAACTTTCATCCTCTTCCAAATTCTCACAAAGATCTCTTCCTCTAACTAGCTTGGTAGTTTGGATATCTATGTCATATTCCATCACCTTGGTGATCCAACCAGCTCTTTTCTGATGCAGGGGCAGGGTAGATACAAGCAAAATAAAGAAGAATTGAGTCCACTTGAATCCAAAAAAATCCCTTGCTCAAAGTTACACAACAGAAGAAATATAATATCACATGAAATCAATGGAAACATAATGGGCAGCAACAATAGAGAATTATATTATTTCTTTCAACATGCCTGGCTGTGAGGCCTTCCGGGTTTCAGCCTTATACAATGAGAATTATGAATTCAGAATTACAGCTTACATCCTATCTTTTTCTCAAATGATTTATCTTGATAATCCTTCCTATATCTTTCCATCATCCTCCATTTATGATATACTACATCAATCTAGACTCGTTATATAGCCAGCTAAGCCACAGGTCAGCCAGTTAGGCATTTAATTACAATATAGGTCTAGTCTCAAGATTTAAACCAAAAATAATGATAGAACAAATATAAATTGATGTGCCTTTGGATTTAGGTTCTAACTTGACCCAATAAAATTCCTTTAAGTGCACAAGGTCCCATATAAGCACACAGAACATCGTAAGAAGAAACACCACACATTTCACCCAAAAATTGGCAGGAAATAGGTCCTGAGGCAAAATAGGCATAACTTTTTACTCATAATGAATTGGAGTTTGTGCTCTTGGGAAATGATATTAATTTAGGTCCAATTTAATTCATTAATTTAAAAAAATAAAATTCCTTATAGATCAACGTCACCGACATGAACAATCAGCACCAAAATTGCAGTAACAGCTCAGACGTGAAACTGCCAGAAAATAGGTCCTGTGCCAAAAAGGCCATAACTTTTGACTCATAATGAATTGGAAGATTTTGTCTTGGAAAATAGTATCAATTTATGTCCTCTTCAATTCATTAAGTTCTAAAAATAAAATTCCTTATGGATCAAGAGAACCAACATGAACAATCAACACCAAAACTGCAGGAAAACACTGTTCCGACGGCAAGGAAAATAGCTGTAACTTTGAAATAGTCCATCCAAACCTTATGTGCTCATAGGAGAAGGTTCCAAAATAGGTCCTCAAAATAATTTAAGCTTCACACACCATGAAACTATAAAATTCAAACATTATAAAGAAAAATACAGAAAATAGGTACAGAAATCAGAAAATGTTTTTGGTTGATGCAAGATTGCCAAAGACCCAAGATGCTCCTTCATCATTTTCTCATTTAGGTCTTTGGAAAGAAAAAATTCTTTGACATTTGGATGAGTAAATTTCAAGTGTACCTTGCTATGGGTCAATAGATATTTGAACTTTTTAAGGCTCTTCACCATAGCAAGCACATGTTTTTCTACAAAAGAGTATCTATGTTCATACTCTTCTAAACCTTTGCTAAAGAAAGCAATAGGCTGCTCCAATCCATCTAAATTTTCTTGAGTCAGAAATCCATATATAGCATCTTGGCCTCCATAACCATAAAGGATAAAGTCCTTACTGAAATTTGGGTTTAGGAGAGCAGGAGCTTCTGTTAAGGCCTCCTTGGTAGCTTGGAAATTGACTTTCCCTTCTTTGGTTCAACTAAAAGCTGAACTCTTCTTTAACATGGTTGTCAAAGGCTTGAGTAAATCTACGATGTTAGGCAAGAACCTCCTAACAAAATTAATCTTTCCTATGAAAGATTGGAGACTTTTCTTATGATGTGGCAATGGTAGCTCTAGGATAGCTACAATTCTCTCAAGATCCACTGTAATTCCTTCTTTGGATACTACATATCCCAAAAATTTTCCTTCATGAACTACAAACACACACTTCTTGGGATTAGGAGATATCCCAAATTCTCTACATCTTTCAAAGATCTTCCTCAAATGTTTGATGTGATCTACTACATGTCTAGAATAGATAGTTATGTCATCTAAGCAGACTAGTACAAACCTATACATGAGGCTTTTAAAGGCCATATCCATTGCCTTTTCAAATGTAGCACCCGCATTTGACAAACCAAAGCGCATCTTTTGATAAGACATGGTTCCCCATTTGGTTGTAAATGCAGTCTTGTATTGATCCTATTCATTCACCAGGATCTGATTGTATCCTAAATATCCATCCAATAATGAAAATCTCCTGGACCCAGAGACACATTATAATATTTGTTCCATGGAGGGAAGTGGATGGTGGTCTCTTAGAGAGGCCCTATTAAGATCACTAAAGTCAACACATAACCTCAACTCCCCATTCTTCTTCCTGATAGGAACAAGGTTGGAAACCCAACTAGTATGCTTAATGGGGTAGATGATACCACTTTCTATTAGTTTGAGTACTTCTTTATGCATTAGTGGCTCCAGCTTGGGATTAACAGGCCTTTGCTTTTGCCTCACTGGTTTGGCATTAGGCTCTAATTCAATAGTGTGTTGAGCAAGGGCTGGATCAAAACCCTTGAGGTCTTCATATTACCATGCAAAACATCACTGAATTCTTTGAAAAGTTGTGTGTAATCCTGCTTTTCCAATTCAGTGTTTATCTTTCCAAATTGTAACCTCTTACTTGGTTCCAAATCTAATTCAACACAATGTTCTTGTTGGACTACTAGGCCAGCCTTGCTTCTCTTAACTTCATCATCTTTGTTGAGGATAGTCTCCAGGGTGACAAGACCTCTAGGCATCTTATTGGACTTAAGTTGTATCACTTGATCACCATAGTTTTTTGATTGCCTATCTTGATTGTACTTTGAAAAAACATCTTCTTCAAACAAGAATTATATAATTTGTTCATCATTGTCAAACACTTTCCAATTGACATCATTATCAGGAATAGAAGGATTGACAATCACTTTGATATGCTGTTGATCTATCTCTTTTGAAATGCTATTCAGAATGTCATACTGAGATCCAACAGCAGCTAATCTATATGCATTTTGATTTAGCTTCCTAGGGATAGCAACAATATTGAAAGCATGGAAATCTTCAATTGCATCCCAAACTGTATGTTTTTATGCTCTCAAAGTGTCATTTTTGGTTGCACTTATCCCTTTTACCTAGCTGACAACTAATTCACTATCACCATAAACTTTTAAGGCCTTAAGCCCTCTTTTTCTAGCCCACTCTAGTCCATTGACTAGACTTTCATACTCTAGAGTATTGCTGGTGCAGGAGAAACTAAATCTAAAGGCAGTATAATACCTTTCTCCTTTTGGGGACACTAGCATACCACCACCACCAAAACCATGTCTACCTCTAGCTCCATCAAAGAAAAGTTCCCAAATCTGATTGCTCTGATCCTTTGAATTAGTGTCTTCTTTGAGAAGGCTTGGTTCTATGGATCCACTCTCTTGTATCAGATAACTTCCCAAACCAAAATCCCAAACAAGATTTTCCTTGGCCTCTAAAGCTCTTTCATCTAGAAGAATATCAGGGATACTCTCTATCTTTTTTCTCGCTTCACTAATAGTTTGGAAGTCACTGTCATCAAATATAGGGTAGTTTACATTGATGGTATTGGACACATATGGCTCTATATGGTGTGCTACCAATGGTTCTGACTTGATGGTGACCTTGGTCCCATACCTTGTATGAAATAACATGTGAGACCAATTAGAAGATAGGTAGCCTCCTATCTTGGCTGTAAACTCCCTTGAAAGACATATAGCAAATAATGCAGGGAGATCTATGATATCTATATCAAGGAGGATGGAGAAATTAGGAATAGCATGTAGGATTAGACTGGTATCATTGGCCACACCTATAGTATTGACTAAGGATCCATCAAGTTTTGTTACCTTCTTTTGAAAGGGCTCATATTTTAGTCCTAATTGGTTAGCTACCTTCTTGGGCATTACAGTGCTAGTAGCTCCACTATCTACCATACAATTATGCACTAAAGATTTTCCAATAATTAGAGATACATAAAAGGGAGGTGGCTTTGAATTCCTACCTTGTGTAGCATTGCCTTTAGAGTTGCTACTTGGAGCCTCCTTTTCTTGATCAATGTTAATCAACACTGGCTTTACAGCTTCTTTTGCAAGTTGAGGAGTTGTCACTTCAGTCATGGCCTTCTTCAAGATCTCAGGCTGTCCTAGAAGAGCCAAAGAGTCCCACATGGACAAGGTGACATTCACCTTCTTCATGTTATCTACAATGTTAAAAGGTGTCACAGTGTGTACTCTTTGTTGTGTCTTTACTATGATGGGCTCCACTTCTTTGGAATGTTGGCCTTCTTTTCTTTTAATGACAGGGACCTCCTTAGGTGTGATGGGAGTAGCTTGTTGCAGTGGCTCTATAGATGTAGTAGCTCTGACATTGGAATATGTTCTTTCCATGTCTTGAGCTCTCCTTTTTTCTCTTGTATAAGCAACAAAAGCAACTTCATCATTGACTCCATTGAAGTCTGGTTGCTCCCAATTGAAGAGAGCAGTCTCATTCTCTTGTGATTCTTGTTGAGGCACTAACCCACTGGATGAAGCCTCTGATTGAGCTTGTGAGGCATTTTGAACCATTAGAGCTTGGTTCATCCATCCATTTGAACATGTAGCCTGATTGTGAGGCTGATTACAAGGAAAACACCATTCATTATCCATAGCCATATTATTTTGACTAGGAACCATATCCCTCACTGGATTTGCAGAATTGAGAGGTGCAGGGTTATATGGTTGGAATGGTCTTTGGTTAAAACTTTATCTTTGTCCTTGATAACCTCCTTGGTATGATGCCCTATTTTGTTGATAAGGCTATCCTTGATTTTGGTATTGTTGATTAGGACCTTGGTCTTGTGGCTGAAATGGTGGTCTGATTCCTTGACCTTTCTTCTTAAAATTTGTGATCTCTTTAGTCAAGGTCTACAACAAGTTTGTCATTTCTTGCTGACTACTTTGTTGGCTATTCTTTATCTCTTGTATCTCTTGAGAGAAACTAGTTGTTAGCTCCTGACCACTGGTACTAGCTTGAGGTGCTAATATAGTGGGAATAGGGGTAAATGGGGGAGCTTGTGTAGGTGCAATGGGTTGAAGGCTAGGAAAAATGGGCATTGGTGGCCTTCTAGCAATCATGCTTGCTTGGATTAAACAATTTTCAGCCTTGACACCTATGTCAAAAGCTTGGGGTAGAGAAGTACCACCCATAGATTAGATCATGATAGGAATTTGGCCATTTAGACTTTGCAAGTAGTATAGAAAAGCACAGTCAGCTGATGGTCTCATAGAAACTGGAATTCTATTCCATGTTTTGAGGAATCTACTATTGTAATCTGTCATTTTCTCTTGAGGGTCTCTTTTAATGGTTGGTAACTACTCAACTAGAGACAATTTATCTGATTTATCCTCAAAATGTGTACTTAATACATCCCCTAACTCATCCCATGAAGTAATAGAACCAACAGTTAGAGTTCTAAACCATTCAAGAGCCTTACCTTTTAGAGAGGCTATTAATAATTTTGTGGCCACATCCTCTTGAGTAATATTGTGTATGCTGCAGATGGTGGTCACATCTCTTATGTGTTCAAAAGTAGTTGTCTGCCCTTCACCTGTGAAATTAGGTATACTCTTAAGTGCCGCCAAGGGCACATCATGATGTTGAGCAAAGGCTAATGGACTCCTTTAGTTGAAAGGTGCAAAGGCAAACTACCTAGCCATTGTAGGAGTTGGAATCTAAAGATTGACAACTATGTAAGTTCTATTTGCTGCTATATTTGAATGTTCTTCTAGATCTTTGGTTACAGATCTACCTCTTGAATTGGAATGAAAGGGAAAAGGTCTCCTTTCTGAAGTATCAAGAGGTGTTGATTGAAATCTACTTGCAGGGGATGTTCTTTGAGTTGACCTACCTTTGTGACTTCCTTTTGAGGGAAACTCTAAAAATTTAGTGGGCTTTGAGCTCCTAGTCTCAATCTTTCTCATAAACCTTGAACAAGGTTGGCTTGGATCTTTGAAATCAGTGGAGTCACTAGATATACTTGATAGAACACTTCTAAAAGTTGGTATTATGCAATCTATATATCAGAGATAGCATAACAAAACATGAATTTTTTATTCTTTTACTGTCCCATTGGGTGTGCTAGAATTGTTATACACTAAGTTTGCACCCTTATTTCAAGCTCTTGCAGTCTTGATAACCTAGTATAAAATGGGAATCATCTCCAGGTGTGGGACCTATGCTAACTAAGATGAGACCTCCAGGTTCTAGGCTAGTTCCTCTTGGATAATCACTTTAATTTGCTTCTAGACGTGAAAAGTAAACCTTTTTAAGGAAAGGGATAGAAGGAATGCTTGGAAAGGAAATGACTGAAAGAAAACTACCTACTAGGTGATACACCAAAATTAGGCTTTGGATCTCAGTATAGAGGAATGGAGTCAATGAAAGGCTTAGGTCTAGTAGGTCACAACTTACTAAATAGGCTTGCATAAGCATTTCATAGGAGGGCCTAAATATAAGACACAACTTATGATCTGCAAGCATACATTCATTTCTAGAACTTAGTGCAGGATTGAGACAAGACTGTTAGGGGGCTGAAGTATACCCACAAAAACATCTAAATCAGATCAAACACAATAACACACACAATTATAGAAAATAAGAGGGATCAGGAACCCTAAGATATCACTGAAAACATCATATACTTTAATCCAATAAGAGATAATTCAAACAAGGAAGCATAGGGACATGGAGGATTATCACAAAATACCTCTGCAATGTTTTATTATCAATGGGAACTTTACAACTGTATAAGCCAGAGGGTAGAAATGATACCAGATATGACCCTTAAGAAAAGATGAATTTCTTCTATACTTGTCCAACTCTCTTTTTACAGAAAAGTCAATTCTGAGCTCAAAAGCTCCAAAAATACATTATATACATACTCAACTGCATGTAGGAAGGAGTCAAAAACCTAACTAGGGTTACTTATGTTTGACATAAAATAATAGCCAACCCTAACTCAAACAAATTTGACCATAATTCTATCTCTGCAACATCATGGCCGATCAAATATTTGAGTTTACGTGTCCATCTCTATACCCACAATCAGCCTGCAAACAAGCAACCCAGACTTATCTACCTCTCTTGCACAAAGTCTCGCCATGAATGCACTGATTTAGTACTCTTAGAAAACAAGAAATGACCCAAGATGGCTGCCCAAACCCCTATCATCATCTTCCCCAACTGCAATCATCCTTGAAACATAAATTTTAGTTACCCATTTTGCCGCAACCGACCATTGGATCAAAACCTAGCAAAAAACCCTACAGAGAAATATTTAAAATTTGAATATTAATGGCTAATAGGTGGGACCACACTTTTCTTTTATCGATGGTCATCATTTAAATCTCAATCTCCTTGTAAAACACGACCGTTAGATCTTCTTATTTTCCCAGGAACCGTTCATCTGCAGAATTAACCTCAAATCCACCTCGGGTTACCTTTTCCCTTTAGTCACAGAGTCATTTAAACCTTTAGTTGACCCCGGTTAAGTTTGGTGAACATGGAAAAGCTCTTTAGTTTCTGATTCATGGAACCATGCTAACTCTGGGCCCATTTGTCACTTGGCAATTCCTCATTCACGCTGACCGCCCCATCAGCAAACACGTCAACAACATTCTGACAATGGACCCACTGCAAACTGTTGGTGTAATTAATTATACCTAATTACAATTTACTTAATCTTACTTAGGTTAATGCATTGTATAGTAATTTTTTATTGAGACACCTAGGAGTGTGCACATCTATTAAGCACATGGTGTAGGAGAAATTCCACTTTTGATGTGATAGTTGTCTTCACATACCTCATTGTGTGTGAGATCCATCTTTCGTGCTCTTAGCACATTATCATCCTAATCCAATGCACATACTTTATTGCATATTGGAGGATGATCCACATTTGGTGGACATGTGATTACACCTAGCATAGGAGATAGCTTATCAGCTCCTTATCATTGTCTCTTATCTCCTTTCCTATATAAGGAGGCCTATTATGTAAATATTATTCATTCATTGAAGGTGAATTCATTGGATCTATTCAATCCATCTTTGCATTCATATTTTCTCTCTTGTGCATTTTTCCAACCTCTTGATCTTGGTTCAATATTTGCTATTTGCAAATTCTTACACAAATAGATTCCCATCTAATAGCAGGCGCATGATCTCATGGTCCCCAAATATTCTTTCAGATCATGTACCAACCATTGATCTATTTAAGCTGGAACCCCTTTTGACAAATGGACCCACCTGGAAATCTCCGCCGGCACTTGGCAGCTAATTATATTCGAGCACATCAGCGCACCTCGTAACACGGTCTAATAGATTTTCCTTTTACTTCGACCAATGAGAAATGACCATGTCACCTTGACCTGGCATTGGACCCACCTAACAAAGCTAAACATATGGCAAATTGAATGGCGGGTGTAAGATCGCATGTGTTAGAAAAAGGCTATGCAAAGATATGCCAACCGTTGATCTTCGTCCTACTGACATATCAATAGAGACTCTGACATGGCCCCACTAACACATCCCAATAATTTCTATGTGGACCAATCAAATGTGAGCACATCAACAAGAAAGGACCCACCGTCAAAGCCTCAAAAATAAAGCAAGATCGACGGTCGGTGCATAATCTCATGTGTCAGAGAAACCCCATGAGATTATATGCTAGCCATTGATCGAAAAGGGACATAGTCTATCGGGCCCGCTCTAAAAATTGGACAAGTCACCACCTCTTGACCAATAGGAAGCCTCCATGTAGGATAATGTGGTAGTAGACCCACTTGACTTTGAAGTGCTACAGTGAAAGGAAATCTACAGTCATCGCAAGATCGTGAGCCTCTAACAGACCCTTTGCAAACTTATGATGACTGTCGATCTTGCTGAACTGGGACCCCACGAACTGAGACCACCAAACATTTAAGTGACTACGTGACCAAAGGAAGCATAGACCGCCTACTGAATTGCTAACTGTTGAGGACTTAATCGTGAAGCATTGGGGTATTATGCGAACAAGGCATTCACTGAATCACTAGAAGGAAAAGGTAACCACCAACTTGTTGGTAGTTCCCTTTGATCTTCAACTTGTCAATTTATACTTTGATGGATAACTTTAATATAACTTTGACTCTATCACCACTCCAAAGTCTACAAGGAAGAGGGCCAATTAACAAGGATCAAAAGAGATCCTCCTACACTTTGAGCCTTAATGCTCAGGCAGGTGTACCCTTGATTCACTTCTAGAAAGGAATCACTAAATATTATACCAATATACTCTTTGCTAACTGATTTAAGGATTTGATCATTTAAATCTATGTGTGATGATTGATGATGATGGACTACCTCCAGAGAAGAGATTAGTGCCATATCCCGGGGCAAAGAGTCACTAAATAACATATATCACCCTAAAACCTTAACTCAAATACATATGAACTTAGAGTAAGTACTTTTCCTATTACTCCCCTCACTCCCAAACATGATCATCAAATTCCAATCTAACAATGAACTCATTGAAATCACCCTAAAGGCTTTAATCCTAACTTTGTTAGGAACTCCAAGCTGATCTAACAATACTCTTTGTTTACCATATGTTAATCCACTTTGTGACCTTAACATATATGAATCCACAATCAGAAAAGAAGATAATCAAAGATTTGAAACAGGAATTCAAGTGTATTCTCATTAATTCTCAGAAATCAATACATTACCAAGAAACAAAATACCAAAGGAAAAGACCCAAAATCCAAGCTCTCCTTGCTCAGTATAATACCATAAAAAAAAACCCTTACAAAATCAACAATGTTGTAATATGTACCACCACTAGTCACCTTGGAATCCTCAAAGAGGATGCATCAAGCTTCGGGTAACTAGGGTTAGGGTTTCACCCACTAAACCCACTAGAAATGGTCACAAATTTATTACAGGGGAAGAAACCTAGGAAAACAAGAGAAGATAGAACCTGGAATGATTCCAATCATGATAAATTCATTGAGAAGGTACTAGGAACCACAAAACTGCCCAAAATGTCAACTTGCAACATGCCTCGAGCATAAAACCACATAGTACAAACCCCTACAAATGAACATGGCACACCCTGGACCACACTGCAATGGCAAACAGATCATCTCCTACCAGCTCCAATCACTTCTGCATTAAATTCTAGTCCTTTTGGTCATAGAAAACCCTCCAAGAAATTTGAATTTGAAAACAAATGGTCAGTTTTGAGCACCAGCAACAAATCGGCGGTCATCATTTCAATCTGAATCAACTTTAAGTCCTAACCGTCTGATTCCTCCCTTTCATGGTCTTTAAGTTTTTAACTCAACCAGATACCTCAGGTTAACTCAAGCCAACACGTGACAAGACACTTACTTATTCATAGAATGAAACATTAACTCATCACTTAACCCCACAAACTAGCAACTGTAGGAAAATAAACTTATCCAGATTATATTTGGTGAACCGGCGACTGAAGGCTTTCACCAGTTCACGAAGAACTTTATCTATCTACCACATATTTTAGCGATCACACGAATACACACTCGCTGAATCGCCAGCCATTTTAGAATATCACCATTTCATTTTGCGAATGAGTGAAAAACATTAAAATTTATTAGGCCGCCAAAAGATTGAGGAAATTATAATGGGCCCGCATCAAAAAGATCAACAGTAGTCTTAAGATCGCATATGTCAGAACAAACCCATCAGATTACATGCCATCTGTTGATCTTCTATCACTGTCAGAACAACTGAACCCTGAAAGACCTAGCCCCACTAACACAATATCCAGTCACACAACATGGACCAATCATAGCTTGCCATATCAGCACACCTGGCAAGTGGACCCGCTTGAAAAGAAAGGCTACATCATTAGGAAAGATCAATGCTTGGCGTAAGATCTCAAGCTTCTGACAAATTCTATAAGAACTTATGCTAACCATTGGATGGAGATGTTGTCAGAAGACCAGGCCTAGGAAATAATGTGAACATGAAACCAAAGAAAAGGAAACTGCCATGCCAAGTTGCAAACAGTTAAGAGATAACCACCTGGAAACAAGAGAATACGCAAACACAGTGTTCGCCAAATCACTCGAAGAAAATGTTAACCGCTAGGAAACCAAGCGAACCAGTGACAAACAAGTAATTGCTAGTTCACGGAATGAAAAGATATGACCACCAGGAAACACGTGAACAAGTGACAAGCTGGGAAAGAAATACGCACATGCAAATTAGGACTTTAAGTGGCCAGAATAAAGGTAGCTTAAAATTAGAATAGGGCCAAGGTTTTTCCAAGGTTTTGAACACAATGACTAGTTTTTTGAATATTCTGGCTAGGGCTTTAGCTAGAGACATGAAAAAATCATACAGAGACTAGGGGAAAGATGATGAAGCCATAAATTTTTTTGCACGTGCTAATAGTGGCTCTTTTTGGGGATGTATGCATCCTACAGGCATAGCAAGGACCTAGAATCACTGGTTAAAGTAGGCCATCCCACTGGAAAGCTTGACAATAGAGAGCAACAGGACCCAAAAAACTCATAGACTAGGACAAAATAGGATAGTGGAAAGAAACTTATTTACAGAATTTTCAAAATGTACAGACCTAACTACTGTTCATGGAAAATAGAATACTTCAAAAGAAGTATTTCTTCAAGAATTGTCCATGAACTGGCAATTCTTAAACATCACCATTTAATTGCTTTACAATATATGAATCTTGGCCCCATTTCTCATGAATTAGATATGGCCCTAGCCAGATGGGATCAAATTTACCATGTTTTCCCTTATCCTCCAGTCTAGCATTCCAAATTAACACCAAATCACCAGGTTCAAACCTCCTCTCAATAGTTTTCTTGTGATACAAATTTTTAACCTGCAACTGTAATTTGGCATTTCTTGCAACTGACTCTCTTCTAGTCTCATCCAACCTAATGAGGTCCTCAATCCTCAACTACATCTCATCATCCATGTCATCATCATATAAATGAACAAATTTATACATTTCCAATAAGTTATTCTGAGGCATTCTTACATGTATTCCATATACTAGGTCAAACGGCACACAACCAATTGCCCTCTTTACAGTTACCCTATTAGCCAATAGAGCTAATGGCAGCTTTGAATTCCATGCTCTCTTATTATTTTCAAGAATCCTCTTGAGGATCTTAATCAGGCTCTTATTGGTAGATTTTGCCTAACCATTTCCTTGTCGATGATAAGGTGAGGAATTAGAAATTTGAATTACTAAATCTTTGCAAAAGTCCTTATATTTAGCAAACCTGAAGTACATGGCATTATCACTTACTATTCTCTCAGGGCACCCAAACCTTGTAACAATATTATTCAATAGAAAATCAATTACCACCTTACTAGTTACATTTCTTCTAGGTATAGCCTCTACCCACTTTGTAAAGTAATCAGTGGCAACTAAGATCCATGAGTGTCCTCCACTTGACTTGTTTGGTATCTCCCCTATAAAATCAATTCCCCATTGTTGGAAAGGAGCCTGAACTTCTACTAGTTTTAATGGCACATTGCCTAAAAATTTAAGCTTACCAGAGAACCTTTGACAAGCATCACACCTCCTCACCAACTGTTCTACATCCTTGAAGATTGTGGGCCACCAGAATCCTACCCTCAAGATCTTATGAGCATTTGTTTTGCCCATATAATGTCCACCACAAACTCCCTCATGCATTTCTTTCAACAACTTATTAGCCTGATCTTCATCTACACATTTCAAAAGTATGCAATCTAAATTCTTTCCATACAATTTACACTTCACAATTACATACTTGATGGCCTATAATTTCAATGTCCTCTTCTGATAATCATTCATGTTTGCTGGACATCTCATGTTTCTCAAGTAATAGATGATATCTTGATACCAGATACAATCATCCATATCACATGTATAATCAATTTTAGAATGATCTACCTGATTAGCAGCAAGATTGGATTGGGCCATCAGTTTTACCAATCCTTGTCCTCTAACCAATTTAGTAATCTAGATATCAACATTGAATTCTTAGATCCTATTGATCCATTTGCATCTTCTTCCAGACACCTCCTGCTATGAGAAAATATCCTTCAAAGCTACACTTGGCACAAAAGCAATCACAACTGCCCCCATCAAGTAACACCTAAAACCCTTGATTGCCTTCACAAGTGCATATGCCTATTTCTCATTTATGTCATACTTCAATTCAGCAGCCTGCAAAGATTTACTAAAAAATGCAATAGGCTTCTCATAAACATCCTTATTCTTTTGTAACAAAATTGCAGCAAAAGTGTGAAAAGATGCAAAGGAAAAGATATGCATTGGGACATTATAATCAGGTGCCTTAAGCACTGGTGCATCTTTGATAGCCTACTTGATATTTTTGAAAGCCTCATCAGGCTCACCCTCCCAATTGATTGCAAATCCCTTCTTCAACATCTTAGAAATAGGTCTAGTAACCTCTGCAAAATTTGTTACAAATCTCCTTAAGAAATTGACCTGACCAAAGAAGGACTGAATCCCTTTAACATTTTTTGGTCTCTAAATTTTATCAATAGCTGCTACCCTCTAAGGGTCAATTCTAACTCCTTGCTTGCCAACTAAATGGCCAAGAAATTTACCCTCGGTGACACCAAAAGCACATTTTCTTGGGTTTAATGAAATGCCAAATTCCAAGGCCCTCACAAATATTTTCTCTAAATGAGTACAGTGGTCTTCTTCCTTCTTGGAATAGGCAGTTAAATCATCTTGATACACAACAAGCAAATCATTTATGAAATCTAAAAAGGCAACATCCATTGCCCTTTGAAAAGTAGCACCAGTACTTGTGAGACCAAAAGGCATTCTCACATAAACATATGTCCCCCATGGTGTTGTGAAAGTTGTCTTGAATTATTCTGATTCTTTGACAATGACCTGATTGTAACCAAAGAAACCATCCATCATAGACATCAATTCTGATCCGGTTACTCTCTATAGCATAGCTTCCATATTGGGCAGACAATACTTATCCTTTAATGAGTTGATGTTCAAATTTCTAAAGTCCACACAAAGCCTAATGTCACCATTCTTCTTTCTCACGGGAACAAGGTTTGAAACCCAAAAAGAGTGCCTTATAGGCTTGATAATCCCAGCATCTCTTAGCTTCATTAACTCTTCTTGCATCTTGGGTGCCAAAGTGGGATTAATAGGCCTTTATTTTTGTTGGAAAGATTTAGCATCTTCTTTCAAAGGAATAATATGGTAAAACAAATCTTCTCTATAAACCTTTAGGTCATCATATGACCATGCAAAAACATACCTAAATTTTCTTAACAATTCAATCAAAGATTTCTTTACCTTTTGAGATATATCCCTATGAATGTATACCTTCTTAGGTGCTTCATGTTTTCCAAGATTTATCTCCTCTAGATCAGCATGATCTTCTCTTTTGATATTCTTTTGAACTCTATCCTAGTTATCAAAGATAGTCTCCAAAAAAACAAGCCCCTTGGGCACCTTGTTAGTTCTAAGCTGAATGACCTCATTGCCAAAGACAACCTCCCTTCCTTCCACTGACTCAATCAAAGCTGAACAATCAAATTCCTGACCATGATACTGATCTTCACAACTCATAAACTTCAAGATATCATTATCATCATCAAAAACTTGCCAATTTTCAATATTGTTTGGTATACTAGGCCTAGCCTGAATTTCAACTTTAGAAATACCAACAAATGTAATGTTAGTGGGATTGATTGAAATATTAGCTAACAAGTCAGCCATCTTATTGTTACTCCTTTCCTTCCACTCAATATTGAAGGCATCAAAATGTTCAATCAAATCCCAAATTACATTCCTATATTGTTTCAACCTTTTGTTCTTGGAAGCATATACTGACCTGACTTGGGACACCACCAACTCAGAATCACCAACAACACTTAAACACCTAATACCATGCTTTTGTGCCAACCTCATTCCTAACAACAATGCCTCATATTTTGCTATATTGTTGGTACAAAAGAAATTTAATGTGAAAGAAAATTTGTAGGTGTTTCCATTAGGAGAAATAAGTAAAATACCTGCTCCTAATAGATCTTTGGAATTTGCACCATCAAAGTACATTACCCACAAATCACCCTTCACAAAATTGACACTTACCTCAACAAAGATAGGTGACAAAATAGGTTCCTTTTCAAATACAGGGATCTTTGCCCTAAAAGAATTAATATCAGTATCCATGAAACATGTAGTTTCATTATCAATATTCCTCTCAATCATGTGGCATACTCTTGGCTTTTCTTCAATCTTGACAAACTAATCATCAATCTTGAAAGTGGCATAGGATAGATCACACTGTAGACTTCCACCCATGGCAGCACTCCACATTCTAGATAGTAGCATCCCATAATGAGGAGGGATGTCCACCACCAAAACACTCATTGTTAACTCTTTCTCTAGATATGCTGCCAACCTATATGGCATTGCATTGATAGTCCTAATAACTGGTACCTCCCTCTGATCCATTGCACAACATCTACCTTGAACTGTATCAACTTTTAGGCCCAGCTTCTCCATGATTTTGAAAAGCATAACAGTATTAGAGGCACCACTATCAATCATACAATTCCTTTGTTTCATTCCATTCACAAGAACACTTAAAAATAATGGATCAATGTTTTCAAGGCTGGCATTGACATAACTATCCAAATATATTGAAGGAATTTGAGACACAATTCCCTGAGTAGCAACACCTTTCAAAGCTTTATCCTGAGATCCATTACATGCAACATCATTATTATGAACATTACCTACCCATGCAATAGCTCTATCTTTGTGTTCAGGAATCCTCAACAACTCTAACAATGGAACCTTGACAGTAATTTGGGACAACACAGATAACATATCAATAGGAGTAGAGTGAGGAATCTCAATCTGTATAGCCTTAGTATCCTTTTCCTTATCTGATACATTAGGTGTATTGAACACCCTTATTTTTTCAACCTCAGCCATTATGTTAAATGGATTCTCAATCTCATTAGAAAATATTTCAACTCCAACTCCCTTAGGCTCACAATTCTTACCTTTTACATTCTTGAATTTCACCATATGATCACCTTTTGATTTGTTCTCATTGTGCTCTCTCAAGTTGATACTTTTTATAAACATTCTTGCAGCTTTCTCATTTGTATTCCTTGCCACCATGCCTCTAGTTTGCACTTGGGCAATCATCTCTGTAGTAATCTTATCCATATCTTGTCTAGAAGGTCTTCTTAAATTCACTGGCTCAAAAGAAGAGTTAATGTTACATGTCTTCTTATCAATGTCTTCACTATCAGAAAAAACCTCTTGATGAAAAAGGGCCTAATTATGTCTCTTCACATTTACATCTACCTCTTCATCAAAATCAGAATCATCTTCATATCCTAGATATGAAGTATCCATGTTGCATCCAACATCATCCTGATCCTCTTCTTGATTTATCTCCTCACTGGCACAATCTTGATTTGCAGCCATAGAGTGTGCAACTACACAATGCTCTGCAGAATGAGGGGACTGGCGTGCAACACACCAAGGTATGTCCTCCATGACATTTATTGAAGCTTTTTGTAGAGGGTTAGGGATGCCTCTATCATTGTTACCTCTTGCAGCAGGGACAATAGGATTGCCATCCTTCCATTGGGTGTTGTAGGAGTAGTTCTGCAATCTATTTTGCTTATTGAAATTTTTGTTAAACTAAGGCCTCTCATTGGTAGGAGCACTAATGTTCCTACTTGTAGGTGCCTTCAAATCCTTCAATGCATTGAGCACCTTATCCAATTTGTCTTCTTCTTGCCTCCTAGTTCCAACATTCTTATTATTTTCCTTTTTGTATTTCTTCTCCCCAAACAACCTAGGGTCATCTCTCTTCCCACCCAACTTTCCTGATATTTTCATATTATTCTCAATATTGACAACAATCCTAAAAGAATCTCTAAGAGTTCTTGGTTCTTTTTCCCTCAACAAGTATCCCATCTTTCCATCAAATGCATTGAAGTATGTAGTTAGACAAACATTGTCATCTAACTGCATAACTTGGAACAACTTATGCATACCCTTCTGAAATCTCATGTTGAATTCAGCTACAGTCTCATTCTGATTTTTCCTTATGGTGTTGAATTCATTCTACATGAAACTAGCATTAGGCCTATCACCATACTGCTCTTTAAAACATCTCTCAAAGGAATCCCAAGTATCAATACATTTATCAGGAAGTCTCTTAAACCAATCTCTAGCATCCTCCATTAGAGATTGAACAAATAATTTCATGACTACATCCTCATGGTCTACCTCATAATCATTAAGCATATCAACAAATAACTTAAGATGCTCCTCACAACTAATAGCATTATTACTAGCAAAATTAGGTACCTTATCTCTTATATCATTTGGAAAAGCATTCAGGTAGCCAGGAATTCCATCAAAACTAATTTTCCTATAGCCTTCTAGTTGCATAGGTCTTCTTTGAAAACTTGAACTAGTGTTAACCCTAGGATTAACATTTGCATTTACATTTCCATCTACTTGTGCATTTGACTATTGTCTAGGATCAGCACCTATCCTAGTAGATGAAGAAGGAATTGAACTAGTAGCATTACTAAGTGGAATAGTAGTAGTCATAGATGACATACCTAGTTCAGTAGTAGATGGACCAAGAGCATTAGCTGATGAAGCCTTCAAGAACTGGATCTTTCTTCTCTTTTCTGCAATGGAAGCTTCAATTTCAGCCTTTTCTCATCTTCTTTTCTTCTTCTTTCTATTTCTTTGTCCTTATTTGAATTGGATGGTGGGACCCCTGGTATTGTCAATGATCTGCTTGTTTAATGTCCCACCATCTTTTTCTTTGCTTTCTCACTAGCGGTAATAGCAGGCCTAGTGATCTCAAGCCCATCTTTATCTTTAGGGAGGGAAGCATAACTTTGAACCTGTCTAACCACAGGGCCCTCCTGATCAAATTCATGATCTTGCAGTAAGCACTCTTGCTCACTCCTCAAAGCCTCAAGATCACCAAAAACATCATGTTGCATAGTCTTAGGAGCAGAAGCAAGCATCTTGTTTCTCTCCTTCATTTTATTAATCTTTCTAAGGAGAGACTGTCTTTCTATTAGAGCATTCACCTTTCCAGCCTCTCTCTCCTCTTATAACCTCTTATGTATGGCATCCTACTTTGCCAACTGTAACCTTAGTGCATCTAAATCATTAGGGTCTACCATAATGTCATCAGAACCTGATGACACATCCATATCAGTAAGATTTTGATATGGGAAGTGGACTTGCCTTGGTCTCATGGGTTCTCTTCTAAAATTATCTTCCTCAATATCTAAATCAATCTCCAAACCCATCTCTCTAGCTTTTTCATCCTGACCTGTAGGCAATGGACCCTTGTCTTGAAATATAGCCTCTGGGGTATCATAAAATCTATCTTTAGAGCGACCACCATCTGATCTAGAAACTCTATCTTGTGAACCTTCCTCACTTGAGGAAACATGTGGTGCTCTTCCTCTGGTATTTCTTTGTTCTCTGATTGGAGCACTAGTAGACTCACCATTCCTTCTAATCCAACTCTTCTTCTCCTATCCAGGAAATTGCTCTAGAGTGACCTCCAGATTCTTTCTGACAAAGGACATAGTATTCCTCCTTTTATCCATGATTTACAGTATGACACTGGTTCTAACCTCTTGACTTGTCACCCACCAAAGATGGGAAATCCTTCAATTGAATACAATAGGAAAACAAGAGTGCACTTTGAAAATCTTTATATCTAGACTCTCCCCAATAGAGTCACCATTTTTTTGGTGACTCGGATAGGTAAATCAATCTCGTCAACAAAAGATTTTGAATATTACAATATAAGCCCAACCAAAGATCCTAACAGATATATGACTTCATTGTTGTTCTCCCCAGTAGATTCACCATTTTTTTGGTAGTTCCCTTTGATCTTCAACTTGTAGATTTATAATTTGATGGATAACTTTAATATAACTTTGACTCTATCACCACTCCAAAGTCTACAAGGAAGAGGGCCAATTAACAAGGATCAAAAGAGATTCTCCTACACTTTGAGCCTTAATGCTCAGGTGGGTGTACCCTTGATTCACTTATGGAAAGGAATCACTAAATATTAGACCAATATGCTCTTTGCTAATTGATTTAAGGATTTGATCATTTAAATGTGTGTGTGATGATTGATGATGATGGACTACCTCTAGAGAAGAGATCAGTGCCTTATCCCAGGGAAAAGAGTCACTAAATAACGTATATCACCCTAAAACCTTAACTCAAATACATATGAACTCAAAGTAAGTGATTTTCCTATTACTCCCCTCACTCCCAAACATGATCATCAAATTCCAATCTAACAATGAACTCACCGAAATCACCCTAAAGGCTTTAATCCTAACTTTGTTAGGAACTCCAAGCTGATCTCACAATACTCTTTGTTTACCATATGCTAATCCACTTTGTGACCTTAACATATATGAATCCATAATCAGAAAAGAAGACAATTAGAGATTTGAAATAGGAATTCAAGTGTATTCTCATTAATTCTCAGTAATCAATACATTACCAAGCAACAAAATACCAAAGGAAAAGACCGAAAATCCAAGCTCTCCTTGCTCAATATAATACCATCAACAACAACCCTTACAAAATCAACAATGCTGCAATATATACCACCACTAGTCACCTTGGAATCCTCAAAGAGGATGCATCAAAATTCGGGTAACTAGGGTTAGTGTTTCACCCACTAAACCCACTAAAAATGGTCACAAATTTATTACAGGGGAAGAAACCTAGGAAAACAAGAGAAGACAGATCCTAGAATGATTCCAATCATGATAAATTCACTGAGAAGGTGCTGAGAACCACAAAAATGCCCAAAATGTCAACCTGCAACATGCCTTGAGCAAAAAACCACATAGTAGAAACCCCTGCAGACGAACATGGCACACCCTGGACCACATTGCAATGGAAAATAGATCATCTCCTACCAACTCCAGTCGCTTCTACATTGAATTCTAGTCCTTTTGGTCACGGGAAACCCTCTAAGAAATTTGAATTTGAAAACAAATGGTCAGTTTCAAGCACCAGCAGCAAATCGGTGGTCATCATTTGAATCTGAATCAACTTTAAGTCCTAACCATCTGATTCCTCCCTTTCGCGGTCTTTGAGTTTTTAACTCAACCAGATACCTCAAGTTAACTCTAGCAAACACATGACAAGGCACTTCCCTAATCACAGAATGAAACTTTAACTCATCACTTAACCCCATGAACTAGTGACTGTAGGAAAATAAACTTATCCCGGTTATATTTGGTGAATCGGTGACTGAAGGCTTTCGCCAGTTCACGAAGAACTTTATCTATCTACCACATATTTTAGCGATCACATGAATACATAATCACTGAATCACTAGCCATTTTAGAATATCGCCATTTCATTTTGTGAATGAGAAAAAAGCATTAAAATTTATTAGGTCGCCAAAAGATTGAGAAAATTATACTGGGCCCGCATCAGAAAGATCAGCAGCAGTCTTAAGATCACATATGTCAGAAGAAACCCATCAGATTACACGCCATCCATTGATCTTCTATCACTATCAGAACAATTGAACCTTGAAAGACCTGGCCCCACTAACATAATATCCAGTCACAAAATGTGGACCAATCACAACTTGCCATATTAGCACACCTGGCAAGTGGACCCACTTGAAAAGAAAGGCTACGTCATCAGGAAAGATCAATGCTTGGCATAAGATCTCAAGCTTCTGACAAATTCTATAAGAACTTACACTAATCATCAGATGGAGATGTTGCCAGAAGACCAGACCTAGAAAATAACATGAACACGTGACTAAAGAAAAGGAAACCACCACACCAAGTCACAAATGGTTAAGAGATAACCGCCTGAAAACAAGAGAATACGCGAACACAATGTTCACCTAATCACTGGAAGAAAAGGTTAACCACTAGGAAACCAAGCGAACCAGAAATAAACAAGTAATCATCAGTTTGTGAAATAAAAAGATATGACTGCTAGGCAACACACAAACAAGCGACAAGTGGAGAAAGAAATACGCACATGCAAATTAGGACTTTAAGTGGCCGAAATAAAGGTAACTTAAAATTAGGACTTTAAATGGCACGTGCTAAAATGACTGACTTGGAGAATTAGAGACCAACTAATGAATGAAAAGTGCACGTGGGTTTTGAGGACTTAAGTGGCTGAGATAAAGTAACTACAAATTAGAACAGACCCCTAGGGTTTTTTGACATAACGGCTAGTTTTATGAGTTTTTAAGGGTTTTTTGCACCTAGCCAGAGACCTAGAAATAGTTGTAGAGACCAAAGTGAAGTAGATAAAGCCATGAAACTTTGTAGAATGCTTGGAAGGATAAGAATGCAGACCCTGAGATGAGAATTGTCCAAATTTGTATAGAATAGGAAAATTATGGTAACATTTACATAGTCAGAATAATAATCACTTACCTTTGCCTCAAATTCAATTGCAGTCACAACTCGCCAAAGCAATCAAGACTCAACAGTCTAAACTTTTCTATCGATCAAATTGAACCAATCCAAATTTTGTACAATAATAGTGATGTATGAATCTATTTATACTAATCTTTTTTGGTGAATTGGGTGACAGGTATTAGGTCAGTGTCCAAATATTTGGCAAAGCCTACATAATTATAACACATCTTGTGTTATTTCCTTGGTGATTATGGGTCATCCAATACCTTGGTATGATTAATAAATTTGGAAAAAATGCATATGTTTGAGACATGCATCCATAAAATAGCTAACAAAGTTGGGGCCACCTAAAAAAATATATAATATAACTATTGGCGAATATAGGTCGTCCATTTGGGGCTGCTTTGAAATTATAGGCAAATGTAAAAAATATATCACACCCAAAACGTATATGCCATTAGCGATAATGTGAAAGAAATTGAAAAAATTAAATAAACCATTGGGCGATGGACCTGAGCATTGGACCCAATTTTAATAAATACGGGGCAATAGGGTAGATCCCATATGGGAAAAATATTGGCCAATTTGCAGTTTGCCGATAGGCAACATTTGCTAAATGACAAATAATCACCACTAAAGTTTTATTCGACCACTGGAATTTGTGCGGAGGCCAAGTTTAGCTTTGCTAGCACCAATGAAGTGAATGGATCTGGTAAGGTCTTTGGGGTAGCCTTGCCCTATTTCTCCATTTCTGCTAATGATGATATGGTTAATGAAATTGTTAAGGAAAATAATAGTTTGTGTGATTCTACTATTTTTTTCGCTATTGTGGATGTTGATAAATGTCCTCCTCACAAGTTTCTTGATGACTAGTTTTATAACTATTGGAATCTCAAGCTAGGGTTGCATATCACCTTCTGTAGGCAAATTCAACCTAGATTGTTTGTTATATTTTTTATTAATTTGGAGGCCCAGCAAGCAGTCCTTAAAAAATAGTATTGGACTATTGGGAATTCATACTTCTATGCCCTAGCTTGGACCCCAGAGGTTGTTCATGAAGAAGTCCTAGCCCTATTCACCCCTCGCTAGATGTTCGTTAAGAATATTCCTCTGTTTCTCTGGCAATTCCTCCCTCACCTTCTGGAACCTCTAGGAAGACTAATAAGGATGGATGATACCAATCGACTAGTTCCTCACATGAATGCTAAGGCTCTTATTTCTTTAACTCTAGGGATGGAGATTCATGATGCCGTGGACATTAAAATTGCTAAGGAATCCTTTTCTTGCCCTCTTGAGATGCTGGTTGGTCTTAATGCTTGCTTTTTCTATAAAAATGAAGGACACTTGAGGAAAGATTGCCCTATCCTTAAATGCAAGAATGCATCTAAAAATCAGCCTTCTTCCTCGTCTCCAGTTTTGAACCCTGCAGTCAATATTCCCCAACATCCCACGCCTTCAACTTCTGGTGAGAATGTGGATATTTCTCCCCCGATTGATGATTGTCCTGAAACTTTGAGCTCTCAAAAGATAGTTTCAAAGCCTGTTAATTTATCCATTGAAAATAATGAAGAATTTCAAACCATTATTAATAAAAAACAAAGGAGAAAGAACAACTCCTCAGTCAGTTCATAAGCTATCCATTCTCAACCCTCTTTTGTCCCTCCAACTTTTCCCTTAACTACCTTGGCCATCTCCCCTGCCGTTGAATCCTCTTCGTGCCCACCTAGACCCAAACCAGCTGGTAGAAAGACTAGTAACTTGTTGACTCAAAGCCTCCTCCTAAAGCCTTTAAAGAAATTGAAGATGACTTCACCTTGGAAATTATCCCTGCCTTCTTCACACATAGCCAGACTACCATTTCTGCTACCTGCCTTCCTTCAGCTCCTACTTTGAGTAGGCCTCTTCTGTTATCTGATGATATGGAAATTTTTTATCCCTTAGGACTTGATGATGAATATTTAGATGACCAACAGGACCTACCCATGTCCAAAAGAAGAGGTAGACCACTCGGCTTTGAGAATAAAAAAACTAATGGTAAACATGGAGCTACACAAGTCCTTAATACACCCTTAGATGGGTCTTTAGACCCTAAGCGTTCCCCCACAACTAAAGTTTCCTCATGAATTGCATTTCCTAGAACATAAGGGAACTTGAGTCCCCTGATAGGAAGCATGTTATTAAGCATTATCTTGACACTTTTAATCATATGGATTGTTTAATGTTCCAAGAATTAAAAGCTATCGACTTTGTTCTTGAAAGTAATCTAAATTTTATCTAGAAGGATGCTCTTAAGATATATTCCAATCATACTAAAGGTAAGGGTGGGGTTTCCATTCTCATTAATCCTAAATGGATTCCCTGCATTACGGATAAAGGTGTGTCTCCCTGTAATAGGGTTGCTTGGATTACTATGAATATTAACTCTCGATCTTTTGGTTTTTGCTCCATTTATGCTTCCAATGATTACAAAGATAGAGATGACTTTTGGTCCTAGCTCGCCTCCCTGCCCAATATTCCTTGGGTTGTTGGGGGAGATTTAAATATGATTGAGTCATAGGAAGACAAGTCTGGGGATCTCCCCTTCTCCTGGAATGAGTTAGAAAAATTACAATGGGACAAAATGAAGCATTGCATGAATCTCTTTGACCCCCTATCTGGTAATTTTGATGGTTATAATGGTCTTTGGAACACCTGGTGCAATTTTCAATAAGGGCCTTCTCAGATCTATGCCAAGCTTGATAGATTTTATGCTAACAAAAACTTTTTCTCCTTCCTCCTTGATGATCTTGGTAACCAAGTTATTGTGACTCCCACAACCATCTCAGATCATCACCTAGTCTCTATGCGTATTAGGCTCTCTAATTCCCCTATTGTTAAAACTGTTATGGATCATAGATTTATTCTCAATAACTCCCTCCTCCTTGATGAAGATGTTCTCTCTACTATTCATGTTATTAAGATGATTAACCAAAACCGTCTCCTCTATCTCTCTCCTATCGACCTATGGAGTCGAAACATCTTTGCTTGGCATAAAATTTTAAAAACTATTGGTGAAAAGAACACTAAGGATTATAGGTGCACTGAGAAGTTTCTTTCTGATAAGCTATGTTCTGTAGAAGTTAATGTTCAAACTGACCCCTTTAATAGTTCCCTTTGCATTCAAGTTGTTCAAGCTAGGAATAATCTTAGAAAACACAAAAATGTTAAAATTAAAGGGCCAAGATCAGATGTTGGGCTCACTGGCTCCAAAATGGTGATAGAGGATGTAAATTTTTCTTTAACCTCCTTAAGAAAAAGCATGCTAAAGAGACTATTAATAGAATCCTTGTTGATAATAATGAAGTCACTGATATTAATGGTATTAAAGAAGCTTTTCTTAGCTTCTACTCTAAACTTTTTTCCTCTAATGATTTAGAAGAAGCTAAGGCTCTTAGACATAAGTATAAACAACTTATCCCTAATAGAATTAATTGACAAGATCGAGACTTACTCAACAAAGAAATCTCCATTGATGAGATTGAGAAAGCTATAAAGACCCTAAAGAACAATAAGGCTCCTGGCCCTAACGGTCTCCCAACTAAATTCTATAAAGCCAATATTGATTGGATCTGCAAAGACCTCTATGATATTTACTCTGAGGCTTATAATAAAGGCACTTTGGGAAACTTCATTAACAGAGACATTATTAAACTTATCCCGAAATATGGGTTCAAAGCTCTCCTTAAAAACAAGAGGCCTATCACCCTTATGAATGTGTCCTATAAAATCCTTGCTAAGATTCTGGCCTTTAGATTGGAATCTATCCTTCCTAAATTTGTGACCCCCACTAAAAATGGCTTCATCAAAGGTAGGTATATCCTTGAAAATTTGATCACTAGTTGGGAAGATATGAACTAGTCCAAATATTCTAATCAAAACTCTTCTATGATGCTTCTTGACTTTGAAAAAGCTTATGAACAGATAGAATGGGACTTCATTCTCTCTATGCTTGAGGCTTTTAGTTTTCCCCCCATCTTCTGTAATCTTGTTAAAGTCCTCCTAAAATATGCCTCTGCTCAAATTGATATTAATGGTTCCCTGTCTAAACCTTTCCCCCTTGAAAGATCTATTAGACAAGGATGTCCCCTGGCCCCTTCCCTGTTTGTCATTACCTTTCATGCCCTCTCCTACATCATTAGGGATAGCTCCCTCTCTCCTACTATCAAAGGCATTAACCTCCCTAACAACACTAACCTGACTGACTATCATTTTGTGGATGATACCTCTCTTTTTTTTGAGGCTAATGAATCCAATTTTGAATTAATTCAAATCAAGCTTAATGCCTTCTGCTCTATCTTGGGTTCTCGTATCTCTCAAGCTAAATCCATCTACCTTGGCTGGTCTGATCAACCTCCTGATTGGTTTAACAAATTTGGCTTTCAATGGGGAGGTCCCCAAATTATTGTCTATTACCTTGGTATCTCCTTCTCTATAGATCTCTCCCTTAAGGATATGTGGGCCTAGATTAAGGACAAAATCTTCATGAAGCTTAATAAATGGAACAACAGATCCCTCTCCCTGGTAGGAAGAGTTCAGGTTTGTCAAAAGATTCTCTCTTCTTATAATGTTTACTATTCCTTGGCTTGGATGTTTAAAACCTATCAAATTCTAGAAATTTAGAAAGCCATCAAGAATTTCCTTTGGTCTGATGGTAAAGGTACTAAGAAGAAACATGCAGTTAGGTGAGATTGGTGTCACACTGATAAGCTCCTTGGAGGTTTAGGATTGAATGACCTAAAGCTTCAAGGTATGACCCTCTCCGCCAAATGGATCTTTCACTCTCTAGAGGGAGAGGAGCCATGGAAGGTCTTGATTAGAAGTAATATTGAAAGAGGTTTCCCCAAAAGAGCTAAATCTTGGAAAAATATCCCTCTCTATGATATCATAA
This sequence comes from Chamaecyparis obtusa, assembly GCA_027943335.1. NCBI lineage: Eukaryota > Viridiplantae > Streptophyta > Pinopsida > Cupressales > Cupressaceae > Chamaecyparis > Chamaecyparis obtusa. Next base: position 83,718 of record BSBK01012371.1, read on the forward strand.
TTGGTGATTTTCCCATTGTTGTTCAAGATTCGTTTGTCTTTAAAATTATTGGGAAGGCGTGGGAATGTGTTAAATCATTCATCACTAATAGAACCTTCCATGATCATAATACTATTTTTGGTGAAAGATCCATTTGGTGGAACTTGCAGTTGGCTGGTAAACCTCTTGCCCTCTCTCAAGGATGTTTGGCTAGATTTTGGAATAATCTTGGAATATCTAAATTCATCTACCTGTTTGAGGAAGATAAGCTTATCAGCTGAGAGGATTTAAGAACTAAGTTTAATATTCCTCTTTCCCAAAAGAAGACTTATAACATGATAGCCAAAGCCCATAATAACCTACCCATGGTCTGCCATGTTGACTCTCATAGATTCCTTAAAATCAAGTGGCTCGATGGTATGATTGTGCAAAAAATCAAGGTCAAAAATATATACAAAGTCATTGATGCCAATACTGATATCATTCGTCATACTAACAAACTTTGGTATACTGAGTTAGGTGTTAATATGTGGAAGAAGCACTTAGATAGACTGTGGAAGTCTCCTATTGGGCCCAAAATCAAATGTTTCAAATGGCTTCTCCTCCTGGATAGACTCCCCTTGGAAAAATATTATATTAGTAATGATACCTATGGATTTTCTGGTCTCCCTAACACTTCTAGGCATATTTTCTTTGATTTCTCTTTTTCCAAAAGTATTTGGCATATGTTTGATGTTTACTACCCATCCTTGGTTAATATTTTTTAAATTGTTACTGGTTTTATTGATGGTGCTAAAAATGATACTAATATTTTATGGAACATGCTATCTTCTAGCATTTTGTGGCAAATTTGGAATTGTAGAAATGAAGAAAGATATCAAGACTCTCCGAGATCCCTTACTAAGTTTTTTTTAAAACTCACATATTTCAAAATTTCTTCGTAGGTTAATGTGAATATGACTCTGGATAGGAAGAAGCTCAAGAGATTTCTCCAAGCTGGTCACTCTACAATCTTTGTTTATGAGCTAAAGAATGGCTTTGACTAGAGAAGCCATATGGATAACTTCGCTAATTTTGAAGCTACCTTGAAGAAGCTTACCAAGGAGGTGCACATGAGTAGGAATGTGATTGATTATCAAATTAAGATGGTGGCAGCTCAAATTCAGGAAAAGAAAAGTATTGTTTGGATGGAAGGCCTAGGTGGTTGGACTGCCTAGGTTGAGGATCTCAACCATGTTCTTCTTTAGTCTTTTATTACATCATTTAATTACTTGATGTATATTCTGTTAACTCTGTGAACTTCTGGTGGCTAAGGTTGGGCCTCGCCTGCTTAACTTTCATTAAATTTTGCATTTGATCTCACTATAGTTAATATAAAAAATTGTTAGGTGTATAAATATCTTCGTTTGATTTATATGTTATATTTAATCAATATTTTAAGATTTAAAAATTTATTAAAAAAAGTCAAATTAATTAGAATATTTAAAAAATTATTTTACTTTGTAAATTAAATATTTTATATTTTATAAAATATATACTAAAATAAGGTTTTTTAATTTAAATTTAAATAAATCATAAACAGTATTCAAGTATAACAAATATTAAACACAATATTTTTTAGTTTCTCCAAAATATTAGATATCATCTTATTTTGTTTAAATAATAGTGGAATCCATGAAGAATAAAATTATAAGTGGCATCTTTTGTTTTAATATTTCTTCATTGATTTGTTTTTTATTCACTAGAAGTATCAAATTTAATTTAAAAGTGATAACTCAATAAGTAATGTAGAATTTAAAATATATATAACTAAAAAAATATTATACATAATAAAAATGTAAAAGTTAAATTATAATATATAATATCAAATGTAAAGTTTAAGGATTTAAGTTTTGTTCTAAATATATTAGGTTCTGCTACCAAATATGCAAAAATTGCATCCTCAACAAAAGTACACTATGCATAACCGTCAGATTAAACTAGGGCTAATGCATCACACTCGTGCACCAGTGAAGCCCTTGAAACCTGACTCTGAGCTGATCAAAACCCCTGCCAATGTCATTTCCATAAAAGTTTTTCCAGTGATTAATGGCTCTGAGAAGGTCGCCACTAATGCTCTCAGAAAGAAGGAAGCTACATTGGGCAATGACTCCCCCAAAGTGTTTTCAAGTTACTGTTTCAGATGTTGGCTTTATGGCCACAAGCAAGCCGATTGTAGGACCAAGAATGTGCGATCCCCGCATCTGACATAGGAACATCTGGATGATTTCACTGCTAAGCAAAAAGAAAGAAGCTTAATGGAGAAAACACAAAATGAATATTTCATTATGAGAATGAAAAGGCCTCACACTCACTCATCGTCGAAACCCTCAAGCTCTGATTTGGTTCTAATAAAGTCTTCTGAGGAATCCTCCAAAGTATTTCCAATAGCTAATCAAAAGGAGGAAAGATCACGGGATGCTTTGCAAAATGCTGAAGCTAGGGTTTCGATACCTATCCCGGAAACTTTGGTAAACAATGTATTACCAGCAGGGAATAGGGAATCTAGGCCCAAAATCTTTTTAGTCCAATCTCTGGATAGACAACTGAACTTCTTTGCAAAGACCAAGTATGTTTTAAGCTACGGGATAGCCAAAGATGATAAACTTGATTACAAACTAGTATACAGAACTAAGGAACCCCAATCTGCTATGGGGGGAGGTAGGATTTCATCTTCTTAGGTGCCTCCCGTTAGCATACCGAAGCAAAATTCTGCATGGAAAATGGTAAAAAGCAAGAAAAAGGTACTAAGACCTTCTCCATCCTCAAGTTTTTATAGCATTTCTTTGAAAAAATCCTTCGATCTGCTTAGAGAGGTTGATAAAAGTAAAAAATCATACACACCCCCACATAAAAGGGCCAGGGTTTTGGGAGATAAGGGCTATAGGGCTCGGCATAACAATAAGGATGGCTCCTATCCTACAAGCAAAAATACCTACCTTTATCCCGCTAAAACCCTACCCTTTCATGAGGGAAAAAAACAAGCAAATTGGTAAGGCAAACTTTTCTGATTGTGATAAGGAATTGAATATCAGTACTAAGTATAGCTCTCCTCACTGAAAAAGGTTGGAAAGGCCCTCATCTATTAAAGATATCAATAATATGATTAATCATGGCACTAAAGATGGCAAAATTCATAATGACACTAACAATGCAGCATACTCGCCTCCCCATAGGTGTTTTAACCATCAGAAAAAAGGAAAGGTTAATTGTGGTTTGCAATATGATACAATCATATTAGACAATGATGATATTGTGTAGCGTCAGAATCATCTAGCAGAAATAGGTTTGATTTTCTTCTGGAATGGAATGGGAGTATCTATTAATGATTTGATAGAAGGAATATCGGCACAACTTCTTGGGGAGGTAAGTATATCGCTTCTTAGGGATAATTTCATTTATATAGACTACTATAATAAAGTTCTAAAAGAAAGCATTATGAAAAAGAATGATATGAAATTCAGGAATACCTCCTTCTCTTTATTTGACTGGTTGTCTTTGTTTAATCCAATGCATTTAAAGGATTTCATAATTGAAAAAGCTATCTCTCTTAAAAATTTGCCTTTGGAATTGTCTAGTAAGGAAATTCTCTGTACAATAGGCAATAAAATCAGTAAATTTGTAAGAATTGTTGAGTCAACACTTAAATAGAATGATAAAACAATCATTGTGGAGATGAATTATCATCAAAAGTATATTTCTCCCATTCAATTAAGTTTTAATTCTAACTCTGTCATAATTAATCCAACAATCTTAGAAAATTTTATTGAGGTAAACATAGTTCCACCAAAACCACACAAAAACATAAATCTTTTAACCCAACTTAATAAAGAAATGGAGATTCAGTTCTGTAATGATAAAGGAGGTTTCTCAATTAATCATTTAAGGGACCAAGGATTAGGTAGACCCTCACCCTCCCCAATGCTGGTGAACAATGCAATTTGCCTACACAATATAGAACCCATTCATCCCCATAAAGATGAGGAAAACTCTCCTCATTCTAAGAACATGGTAACTAAATTAGAAATGCTCAATAATATGAGTCCTATCACCCATAATGCTACTCAGGATAGTGCAAAAAATGAAATTATTCCCTCCCCCCCTCTTTCACCTAGTAGCATCAAAATCTCCCCCCAGTGGGTTAACAATTCTAGAACAAAGAACCAATCACAAAAAGATATAATGCCAGAATTAATCACTAGTGAACAAGAAGCTAATAAAGTAACTGAGTACTCAAAAGACTCAGAAACCAATGAATTAATTAACCTACATACTAAAAATATAGAAATTCCTCAAATAAATGAGGCATTAACCCCAATAAATAAAGTCATAATAGGTAAAACTATGCATTATTCAAACAAGAAATGTAATTCGGAGAATAAGATAGAATAGATCGAGATTGTAAAAAGTTATAACATTTGTTCACAGTATGAAGAAAAGAGTAAATTGGATCAAAATATGAATATCATACATAAAGAATATTTTTTGAAACCTGAATGTCCTAAAACAGTAACAATAGAGGGTAAGGAAGGTAAATGTGAAGAGGAAGGTAATCAAATTATAAACTATTTAAGTGAACCTCTAACGGATGAATTAATGGACATGTTTATGGATGAGATTTGTGACTTTGATGATTTAAAATATCAGAAAGAAACCTTAATTAAACTTATTCAGGAGTGTCTTTTAGAAGAAAAAGAAGAAGAGGACAACATGTTACCACAACCTTCTCCCTCTTCCACTCTAAAAATGGAAATCTCAAAAAATGCCCTCCCAGGTAATTCTGAAAGGTCGTCTAGCCGATTAGATAAAAAAACCAGAGAAGAGGATAAGGATAGGTCTATCTCAAAAAAGGATTCAAGCCAAACTGTAAATATAACTAAAGATAATTCTACCTTTGAAATAGGGGTGGAACAAGCTATTTCAATCCCTGTAGAGTTAGAATCCCTAAACCTGGATCTATCTAGGAAATCAGAAGAGATAATTGAATTATTCAGTAAAGAGATTTTAGATAGCGATGAACCCCTTGCCCGAATAGAAATTGAACAAATAGGCTCAGTACAGGAGGACAATACTATCTCGATGACTACTGGTAATTCAACATTGGTTAAGGACTCTATTAAAGGCCTCTTTGGGATTACTAATGAAAATAGACAACTAGGCATAGCCATGAATAGAGGGAGCCTAAGTACACCTAATATTAATAGAATTAAAAAGAAAAGAGGTAGGAAATCTACCGTCGAATTAAGATCTCTAGATGGCAATGCAAGCAACCCAAAAAAGATTGTTGATATTTTGTACATAGGGAAGGGGAACTGCCTTCCCCAAGAGTAATGAAAGTCACTACTTGGAATGTTAGGGGAATAAATGCCCCTAACAAATAGAGATTAATTAAGAGATATTTAAAAACCTTTGAATCCAAAATCATCTTATTACAAGAAACCAAACTTAATAAAGAGGAAAGTGCTAAGGTAAGTAAGAGACTAGGCATATGGAAATTAGAATTTGTATCATCTATAGGTCACTCAGGAGGGTTAGCAACATTGTGGGATCCTCAAAAAATTTCAGCATCACCAACATCCAATAATAACAATTGCATGGCTTTAGATATCAAAACTCTAAGATCTAACTTGAAATTCACTCTAATCAACGTAAACGGACCTATTCTTAATGAAGATAGAAGGAGAGTATGGCATGAGATTCAGCTCTTTTTAAATGTTAAATTAGAATATCCTTTCTTTATTGGAGGAGATTTTAATGCCATCCTAGATCTGAAAGAAAAATTCAGAGGCACACAACACCTATCACAAGAACACAAAGATTTTAGCAATTGGGCTATGGACAATCATTTAATAAGCATTAACACAAACAATGACATATACACGTGGAATAATAGAAGAGCTGGTTTCAATCACATTGCTAAAAAACTAGATAGATTTTTCATTAGGACTAATTCTGACAACCTTAACCAACTTTTTTCTGCAGAATTTCTTCCCGAAGCAGGATCAGATCATTTCCTGATTTGGCTCTCTATCACAGAGGATTCTAAACCATCCAGAAACCCATTCAAATTCAAGTTTATGTGGTTTCAAAACCCAGAATTCATTAACCTCTTAGAGGATTGGTGGAACCAAATATCGATAAAAGGATCCAAAATGTATTGTCTAATAGCGAAATTAAAAATTATTAAGAACAAAGCATTATAATGGAATAAGAACAATTTTAATAATATCTTTGAAGAAAAAGTACAGCTAGAACAAGAGTGTGAGGCCCACTTTCGGCCTACATAGTGATCCTGTTTTATAGATATTAGCCTATCATTTTGATTATGTTTTTAGAGATACTTGGACTCTGTCGACTACTGATATACTATGTTGACTCATTAGACTATTCATTTTGATGATTCTGCATATGGGATCCATAGTGTGTGGATTTGGTTTATGTTATTATATGATGTTTTGTGAACCCGATGATCTTGATGATATTTGAATTATTCTATGGAATTTCATTTGAATTATGCAATGTAATTATGAATATTATATGCAATTGAATGATTATTGTTATATCATGTATGTTTAATGTATTGGTGATGAAGGGGGCTCCCCTTAATACCACAAACACATAACAGAAACAGAGAAACAACAACAATATGCAAGAACAGAGAATTGGCTTCTTATTATCTCCACAAATGTGGAATTACAAACTTTCAGAATTACAATATGCAAAGCCACATGGGCATTCCCTTACAATATTCTTTAGGACAAAGCCTCGAATTATTACCCAGATCTACTACCCAGAACTATTCTGAACTACCTAAGACAATAATACAGCCTTCCTTATATAGGCAATTATCCACCACCTGGGAAGGTTCCAGAATTTTAGCCAATAAGGCCGACCAAACTTAGAATTATTTTATTTTACATTTTATTAAATCATAGTCAGCTCAAGATAACCTTTGAAACCCGAACAGAAATTTTGAAGAAAATTATTTTTCGCCATTTCAGGTGGCCCAACTTCCGAAGACCATAAGTCATCACCAGTTGACCCGCTCGGCCACTATAACCCCATTTCAGAAACGCCACGAAGCGCTCTACAGGCTTGACCCGCGCAAGTGCCCGTCACCCAAATTTTTGACCTCATCCGGGGCCTCTAAAGCCTTCAAAATTGAGTTCAAAGTTTCTGTACCCTACTGCCAATACCGAAAATCTTTAATATCTTCCAATATACACTTGATCTGGAAATGAAACTTTACTGGCCGACTTATATGACCAAAGTGAACCTCCAAGAAAGAAATCAGATCATTCTGAGCACATACAAAAATTACCAAAAATAGTAACTTTCCATAAATAGCAGCTCTGCACAAAATAGCCCTTATTGAATATAAAAATAGAAATATTTTTGGGTGATGCAAGATTGCTCTTACACCCAGGATGCCCTTGCATCAGACACCCAGGGTAATTTGAGAAGTGACCCTGTCATGACTCAGGTGTGCAGAGGAAAACCAAGACAGTTAACCTCCTCCTTTGTTAGCCACGATGAATCTTCTACAGGTCATCCTTTCCATTTGACCAAATACTCTTCATATGTCCTATTCCTTGTGCTTCTACCAACATGACTGTCCAGTATGTCTTCGATCTCCTTAGTGTTTGAACGAGTTGCTGAAATACTCCACTGTGCTGTTGTGATCTCATCTTCAACACCTCCTTCATGATACTCTGTCAGATCTGAAATGTTAAACACTGGTGAAATATTCAGCTCACTAGGCAATGCTACCTCATATGCATTTCCTGAATCATGCTTCTTCAATATCTTACATGGTCCAAACTTCTTCATTTTCAACTTGTTATATTTACCAACTGGAAACTGCTCCTTCCGCAAATGAACCATGACTTCATCACCAACCTGAAATTTCTTATACCTCCTTTTCTCATCTGCCTTAGCCTTATACTGTGTGTTCATCTTGGTAATATGCTTCCTCACCTCCCCATGGATGTTCTTCAAATGTTCTGCAAAATCCTCAGCCTCAGCACTACTTATTTCTCCTTTATCTATCTTTCTCAACTCAGATGCATTTCTTGGACTACTTCCATATATAATCTGGAATGGTGATTTACCAGTGCTCCTGTTGACAGAATTATTGTATGCAAATTCTGCCTGTGGTAAAATCAAATCCCATCCTGTTGGCTTATCCCCAACCAAACATCTCAGCAAATTTCCCAAACTCCTATTCACCACCTCTATCTGTCCATCAGTCTGTGGGTGATGTGATGAACTGAACTTCAAATCTGTCTTCAACTTCTTCCACAAAGTTCGCCAGAAATATCCAACAAATTTAGTGTCCCGATCTGAAACTATGGTCTTTGGCAAACCATGAAGTCTCACTACTTCTCCGAAAAACAATTCTGCTACATGAACAGCATCATTAGTCTTCTTGCAGGGAATGAAATGTGCCATCTTTGAAAATCTGTCAACCACCACAAAAATTGAATCATGTCCCCGCTGAGTCCTCGGTAAACCAAGAACAAAGTCCATACTGATATCCTCCCAAGGCTTCTCTGGTACAGGTAACGGCTGATACAACCCTGTATTCTGCTTCACTCCTTTCACCATCTGACATACTCTGCAACTCTGTACAAAATTCTTCACATCTTGCTGCAACTGTGGCCAATAATAATTCTCACTAACCAAACCAAGGGTTTTATCACGACCAAAATGTCCAGCCAATCCTCCGCTATGCTTCTCCTTGATGAGATTCTCCCTCATAGAACTTCGTGGAATGCACAACTAACTCCCTCTGAATAGCATATCATCCTGGATGATGAAATCCAACCATTTCATCCTGTCTAGAGTAACAGGTTCTGTACAAGCTTTCCAGGCTTCACCAAAATCAGGATCCTCTGGATACAAATTCTTGAGTTCCTTGAACCCAACCACTTCAATCTGCATTTCTGTCAGCAATAGTTGCCTTCTTCTAAGAGCATCTACAACCCTATTAGACTTTCCACTCCTATGTTTCAAAACAAATGTATAAGTCTGCAAAAACTCAACCCATTTCAAATGCCTCTGATTCAACTTTCCTTGACTATTCAAATATTGCAAAGCTTGATGATCAATATACAAAACAAACTCCTTAGGAAGTAGATAATGTCTCCACTTCTTTAATGCCTGAACTATAGCATAAAATTTTTGATCATAAACAGAATATTTCCTCTTGGCATCATTTAACTTCTCACTGAAATAAGCAACAGGTTTACCTTCTTGGCTCATAACAGCTCCTATTGCAGTACCACTAGCATCACAATCTACTTGAAACACCTTATTAAAATTTGAAAGTGCTAAAACAGGTTCTTCTGTAACTTTTTGTTTCAACAATTGAAAACTCTTTTCTGCCCCATTTGTCCACTTAAACTCTTTTCTATCCCCTCTCATTGTTTCAGTCAAGGGTCCACAAATACTACTAAAATTCCTGATAAACTTTCTGTAAAAGCTAGCTAGACCATGAAAAGATCTTACCTCAGTAGCACTCTTTGGAGTAGGCCATTCAAGGATAGCCTGTACCTTCTCTGGGTCCATTTTTAGACCTTCTCGTGAAACTACAAACCCCAAATATACTAACTCCTTCTTCACAAAACTGCACTTCTTCAAATTAATCAGCAATTTCTCTTCTCTCAACTTCTCAAATACCATACGAATATGCATCATATGCTCATCCAATGTCTTACTAAAGATCAAAATATCATCTAGGTAAACAATGGCAAACTTACCCAGAAATTCTTTCAGAACCTCGTTCATGAGCCGCATGAAAGTGCTCGGTGCATTGGTTAGCCCAAAAGGCATGACTAACCACTCATATAGTCTTTCCTTTGTCTTGAAGGTAGTATTCCATTCATCTCCTTCTCTGATCTGAATCTGATGATATCCACTTTTCAGATCTATCTTTGAAAAATATACAGCTCCACTCAAATAGTCCATAATATCATCCATTCATGGCAATGGAAACCTGTACTTGATTGTGATCTTATTTATTGCCCTAGAATCTGTACACATCCTCCATTCTCCATTCTTCTTTGGTGCTAATATCGCTGGTACAGCATAGGGACTCAGACTCTCACGGATCAATCCTTTCTGTAACAGTTCATGTACTTGTCTGTTCAACTCCTCACTTTCTGCAGGTGTCATTCTGTGTGCTGCCTTATTAGGCAAACTCGCTCCTGGGATCAAGTCCATCTGATGACTGATCTTCCTGACTGGTGGTAATCCATCAGGCACGTTATCGGATATAATATCCTGAAACTCATTCAACAAATCTGCAACTTCTACAGGAACATCTTCTACTTCCTCTTTACCATCTTTTAGAATTAAAGCAAAACATACATGCTCATGCCTCATACCATCTAGGAAATTTCTTCCATCAACAAAAATTATCCTTGCATTACCACATACCTTTTCTTCAGTCTCCTTCAATGGTTTTAGCTTATGTCGCACTCCGTCTTTTGTCAGGGAATAGGTATTCGCACGACCATCATGTACATCACATCTGTCAAACTGCCATGGTCTACCCAACAACATATGACATGCATCCATAGATATGATATCACACAATACCTCATCTTGGTATCCGCCAATTTTGAACTTCACTAGGCATTGTTCATTGACCATGACCTTGTGGTCATCCTGTACCCAGGCAATCCGATATGGATGTGGGTGTTTCTGTCTCTTGAGCTTCAACTTTGTCACCATCTCTTCCGACACCAAATTGTCAGTGCTTCCACTATCAATAATCACATCACAACATTTACCTTCACACTTGCACCTGGTGTGAAACAGGCTCCTCCTTTGCTCAGGTTCATTCTCACCACTCAACAGGACTCTTCTGTTAATCAACGTTTCTCCTCTTTCAGCATCTTCAGAATTTGATGATCTGGCATCTTCATCTACATGTGCAACTCTGGCCTGGCCTTCATTTGTCCTATCTATTCTGCCTTGGCGCTGAGGACATTCAAATGCCCTATGACCTTCTTCTCCACAGTGAAAACATGTTCCACGGAAGCCACCTCTTCCAGATCCTTGTCCTCTTCCTCTTCCTCTCTGATCTCTATTATTCTGATCCTGGAAGTGATTGGAATTATTTCCTCGCTGATTCTGATTGCTACTGGACTCATCCTTCTTTTTTAGATCTTCATTTCGGCCACCATATGACCATCCACCAGATCGTCCACCGCGACCTCTTCCGTTTTGTCTGCTCTCGAACTTCTTGTTCAGCTTTTCCTCTACTTTTAGGGCAAATTGGTATGCCTCCTCAATACTGTTCATTCAAACTAGATTCAACTCCTCCTGAAAGCTTGGCCTTAACCCATTAAGGTATCGGGCAACTTTCTCCTTATCAGCTTCGGCATGGCCTGTTCTGATGAGGAGTCGATAGAACTCCTCTGTATACTCCTGAACAGATTTTCCTACTTGCTTCAAACTTTGCATTTTCTTCAGTAGGTCAAGCTCATAATCAATAGGAATGAACTGTCGCTTCAATTTTTCCACCATCCGATCCCATCTTGTGATTTTATCTTTCCCTCTTCTATTTCGCTCCAATTGAATTTCTTGCCACCAGATCTTCGCATGACCTTTCAGTCTGGCCTTCGCAAATTTGACCCTATCAGGATCCTCAACATCTTCATACTCAAAATATTCCTCACATTCATTGATCCAGTCGATCGATTCTTCTGGGTTAAGATTTCTAGAAAATGTAGGAACCTCAATCTTAGGTCTTTTTCCAATCTTAGAAATGGCCAGAAAAAGTCTTTCTTCCTCCTGGTTCACAATTTCGACTTCTCCTTCTTGATATTCTTCTTCGGCTTCATCCTCACTTTCATCTCTGACATTAAGATTCATTCCTCTGCGAATCTCTTCTTGCAATGCTCGCACTTGTCTCTGTAGCTCTCTAACCTCGGGTGTTACAACACCAGCTCTTCCACCACGTTCCCTTCGTGGAGGCATTTTTGCGGTGCGCGCTGAAACCCTAGCCACGGTCCTGGTGCAAATTGCCTCACAGTCGGCGATCTATTTACACACTCAAGAACTCCTACTCTGATACCACCTGATGAAGGGGGCTCCCCTTAATACCACAAACACATAACAGAAACAGAGAAACAACAACAATATGCAAGAACAGAGAATTGGCTTCTTATTATCTCCACAAATGTGGAATTACAAACTTTTAGAATTACAATATGAAAAGCCACATGGGCATTCCCTTACAATATTCTGTAGGACAAAGCCTCGAATTATTACCCAGATCTACTACCCAGAACTATTCTGAACTGCCTAAGACAATAATACAGCCTTCCTTATATAGGCAATTATCCACCGCCTGGGAAGGTTCCAGAATTTTAGCCAATAAGGCCGACCAAACTTAGAATTATTTTATTTTACATTTTATTACATCATAGTCGGCTCAAGATAACCTTTGAAACCCGAACAGAAATTTTGAAGAAAATTATTTTTCGCCATTTCAGGTGGCCCAACTTCCGAAGACCATAAGTCATCACCAGTTGACCCGCTCGGCCACTATAACCCCATTTCAGAAATGCCACGAAGCGCTCTACAGGCTTGACCAACCATGGGGAGCTAAAAACATCAACACAAAACATATACAACTTCTAAAACCATATGAGAGAAAGATTTCCTACCTCAAGTCCAATGCTATGGAAGGATTGTTGAGCCCTATTCCAAAACTCCAAGCTTTCTCCTCTAACTTTCTGGAACTCTCTAAAGATAGAGAATGGGTGAATGCCCTATCCTTTTCCAAAATTCCTCTAAAAAGGCCTCTAAAACCTACCCCAACAAACCTCATTAATTAGGCCCTTTCAAGCAAGTTGCAATTTCGTCCAAGGTTGCACATGAATTTTTAAAAGGGTCAAAAAGTCAATTTTAGGCTATTAATAAGGTGAAAATACCCCTAACCCATGGGTAGATAGAATGGGTTAACTAATAAGGCATAAAACCACTTTCTAAAGCCACTATTAACCCTCTAAATTCACTTCTAGGAATAAGATCAAGAATGGGAAATGGAAACTGCATTATAGTTCCTATGGCAAAAAGGCGTGCTAAGATTTTCCTAAAACTCCTGGCATATGCTCTCACACAACACTCGACATACCTTGATAACATTTAACATTAGTGTCAAGTGACACTTTACGAAATAACATTTCACACAAGGTACGTCCAATGTCACAATTATATAATCACATTGAGTTAGAACTTGCTTCTCTTTGGAATTAACCAAGAACACCTCACATATTGTCTTTCTTTACATTCAAGGGAAGGAGATAACATTGTTCATTCTACTTCAACAATACCATTGCAACTTCATAAAGAATAGGAGAATGCATTTAAAGTGAATACACATCTTTGCTCCATTTCATAAGCTACTCAAATTACAATGAATGATAAATATAAACAGCAATGATAAATTCAAGTTTATGTGGTTTCAAAACCCAAAATTCATTAACCTCTTAGAGGATTGGTGGAACCAAATATCGATAAAAGGATCCAAAATGTATTGTCTAATAGAGAAATTAAAAATTATTAAGAATAAAGCATTAGAATGGAATAAGAACAATTTTAATAATATCTTTGAAGAAAAAGTACAGCTAGAACAAGAGATAGCTAACCTTAACAATATAGTAATAAAATAAGGAATGAACAAACTAAGTTATCATAAAGAAAAGGAGTTAATGGCTAAATATAATGAAGTCCTCCTTAAAGAAGAGATCTTATGGAAATAGAAGTTGAGGGAAACTTGGCTTAAGGAAGGGGATAGTAACACCAAATTCTTCCACAACACCACTAATTTTAAAAAGAAGTATCAATAGAATCTCTAAATTAAAGAAGAATGATTGTCATATCACGGAAGATCCCAACCAAATATCGGTCATCCTTACACATTTCTATCAATCCCTTCTTAATAAAACAGAAGCTACCAACATGAAAGCACAAAGAGAAATGCTTAAATCCATACCAAAGCTGCTCTCGAAAGTAGATAATAAGATGATTAATAGTAAATTATCCCTAGAGGAAGTGAAATCAGCAGTGTTTCAGATGCATCCGGATAAAGCCCTGGGCCCAGATGGGTTCCAAGCTGGCTTTTTCCAAAAATGCTGGCACTTTGTCGATGAGGAGGTGTGGCAAGCAGTAGAAGAAACTAGAAACTCGGGGTCTTTGTTAAATGAAATTAATAATACCTTCTTCACATTAATTCCAAAGAAAAATGAAAGCATGGAACCTAGGGATTTCAGACCTATATCCCTTTGTAATACCATTTACAAGATTCTTTCTAAATGTCTAGCGAATAGACTCAAAACACTTCTCCCCATTATCATTTCGGAAGAGCAGACAGGATTTGTAGCAAATAGATCGATCCTGGATGGAATTTTCATAGCCCAGGAAGTGGTTCATACTGTACAAATAACAAGAGACCCAAGTATGCTTATTAAAGTAGACATACAAAAAGCATATGATAAAGTAGACTGGAGATTTCTCTATAAATGTATGGAAGCCTTCGGATTTTCTAAACAATGGATTAATCTTATTTTTAACTGTATATCTACTCCTAAAATTTCTATACTAATTAATGGAACTCTGAAAGGTTTTTTTGGTATATCCAAAGGCATTAGGCAAGGGGATCCGTTGTCTCCTTTCCTCTATGTCATTATGGAAAAAGTTTTAGGTAGATCCATAGCATAAAAACAAATGGAAGGTAAAATATCTGGGCTGAAAGCATCAAAAAATGTACCAAATATTACACACCAACAGTTCACGAATGATACAATTTTACCTGGCCATGCTAACAGAAAAGAACCTAGTGCATTTAAAGATGTCTTAAATGTATAGATGAAAGCCTTAGGCCAATGCATTAACCCCACTAAATAAAAAAATCTTCTTTATTAATACCTCTCTGAAAGTAGAAATGGAGATATGCAATATGATGTGGTACAAAATTGGTAAATTCCCATGAAAATATCTTGGCATTGACTTGGACAAAGGTCTTCTATCCTCCAAACTATGGCAACAAGTGATTACCAAATTACAAAACAAGAAGAGCTCATGGAAATGAAGATGGTTAACAAAAGCAGGTAGGGTGACTATGATAAAATCAGTTCTTTTCGCCATACCCACATATCATTTGTCAATCCTCCCCCTCCCTACTAATATTAAGAATAGTCTAGACAAAATGTTTAGAGATTTTTACTAGCAAGGCCCATCAGAAGACAAAAAACTTGCCCTTATCAAATGGGATACCTTATGCAAACCAATATCTAAGGGGGGACTAGGCATCAAAAACCTTCTATGGAAAAATCAAGCTCTTGGAGCTAAACTTTTATGGAGAATGTATAAGGAATCCAAAAGTAAATGGGCGACAATATTATTAAATAAGTATATTCCTGATGCAAACCCCATAAATATATTTAGGTTGCATTCACATGTTAAAGGATCGTGGATTTGGAACTTTATTAAAGATTGCAAAGGGATCATTAGTAACTATCTATCATGGGATGTAGGTGTAGGAGACCAGGCCCTATTTTGGGATGATTTGTGGGCAGGACTTCCTCCCCTAAACAAACAAGGCTCTTCATTAGAATTCATGGAAGAATGCAAAAAATTTAAAGGTATTTATCTGAAAGACTACCTCTGTAAGAATAGAGTTTCCAAATGGAGTGAATTAGAGGAAATTGACTTTGTTTGGCATGAGAAACATAATCTTTTGGCAATTCTGAAAGTTAGAGAAGTATCAATTAAATATAGATCAGATTTTTTAGTTTGGGCAGGGTCCAATAATGGCAACTATTTGGTTAAAGAGGGATACAATTCTATTATTAGGGAGTAGAAATTGGACAATATAGATATTCCATTGAATCTCTGTTGTAATAAATCCTGCCTTCCTAAAGAAGGCATGTTTATATGGGTAGCTCTGCAAAATAAAATTCTTACAGTAGAGAGACTTAATAAATTAGGTTTTGAAGGGCCGTCTAGGTGTCCCCTGTGTGAGAAACACTCTAAGGATGTTAATCATATCCTCCTTAACTATCCTTACACACAAAAATGTTGGAATTGGCTTCACCAATGCTTAGGTTGGAAGTCTTCTCTTCACTCTGATCTATTAAACAACCTTAAAGCTTGGCCTGCTCTTTATAAAGATCATCTATATAAGGATATCTAGACCATCTTCCCATCAATAGTAGTTTGGGAGATATGGAAAGAAAGAAATAGAAGGACTTTCACCGATCAAAAACTACCATGGCTCTCAATCACAAACAAGATAGAAACATCTATAGTAGAAATTATTAACAACAAACTCAGAGACAAGATAAGCTATGAAGAATCGTTCAAGAGTTGGGATAACAAAATCAGATTCAAATGGCCAAAACTAGACATTCCTCCCTTATATGGAAAATGGGGACCCAAAATGAAGGCTGACAGAGCTTCCTGTCAATGGTCTCCTCTGAAAGAGGGATGGTGTAAACTTAATTTTGACAGAGCATCTAGAGGTAACCTTGGGGTTGCAGGTATTGGGGGGATTATTCACAATTGGAAGTCAGAAGTGGTATCTAAATTCTCTAAGCCCCTCAACCCTACCACAAATAACATGGCAGAATGTTTAGCGGCATTAGACGGACTAAAGTTATGTAAGAGTCTTAACATCCCCAAGGTGGTAATTGAAGGAGACTCACAAGTAATTGTCATGCTATCCGAACCAAAAAGACACCTAATTGGATTCTTCACTCGAAGATAGAAGAAATCAATCAAATTACGAAAAGTATATCTAAATATGAAATCAGACACATATATAGAGAAGGTAATTCAAAGGCAAATATGCTAGCTAACCTAGGAGCAAATGGAGTTGTTACAATGGAATAGTATGCCCAAGATAACCCCTAAGTTCATATTTATCTGTGCTGATATAACAGACAAGCCACATTTATTATAAACTTTAAAATGATATCTACACCCATAGCAGAGCTTTCAAATACAATCATTTAATCGATAGATACCAATCAATACAAACCAACATGGCATACTCTAGAGGATGGAGATAAAGCTAATTGCAAGACCATGCCTGGTTAGGGAGTTTAATAGTAATAATAGAAGTTTTATCCTATCGATTCCCCCCCCCCCCTTTTTTTTAGGCCAATCATTGTACCTTTTTTCCTCATGCAAAGGTTTTTTAAACCCAGCATATAAGGAACTTTTTGGGATTAGATTAATATCATTATAACTAAAAGCTACATGTATCTCTACAATCATTTACTACTGTCGACAATGCTAGAATCAACCCATCGACCCAATGATGAAATGATTATAACACCTACAAACGAAGTGCTTCTCAGAAATAGGACAAAATAAAATTAACCATTTTCAATATAGGAGTAAAGATGTATGGACTAAAAATGATCAATAGTTATGATCAACATAGTAAATGAGGCTCAGAACAAATAGGCTTCGATGGCCTATAAAATTTAGCACTAAGCCTACATAGCAGCAGTAAGGTAGAGCCTCCCAATGGAGGAAACATAGCAGTCACAATCAGATATATGTAACATTACTTTTTAGAAGCCTAATTTAGTTATAATATATGAACTTGTTGCCAATCTGTCCTATTTGCACTGAAATTATATATATATATATATATATATATATATATATATATATATATATATATATATATATATATATATATATATATATATATATATATATATATATATATATATATATATATATCTGTGTGTGTGTACATATCTCTATAGATATACATATATAGATATCTGTGTGTGTATATATATATATGTGTGTGTGTGTGTGTGTGTGTGTCTATATATATATCTGTGTGTGTGTGTGTGTGTGTGTGTATATATATATATATATATATATCTATGTGTGTGTATTTGTCTATATATGTGTATATGAATATATATGTGTATATGTCTATATATGTGTGTATATATATATATGTGTGTGTGTGTGTGTGTGTCTATATATATGTC
>BSBK01012372.1:0-73072 GCA_027943335.1 Chamaecyparis obtusa
TTTAGGGGCTATCCTATTGTGTTTCCTTACCATGTGACTTTGAGATTAGGTTTTGTTGAAATCATAAGACATATTGGTTCAATTCAAGCTAGTGAATTGTCAAGCGAGGGTAAGGGTGCCCTGTTTCCATATTTTACTTTTCTTCCACCATTAATAGTCACAAAAGGAGGATGGGTACACTTAATAAAATTTTTGTAGCCTTACAATTTGGGGTAAGTGTGTCAAGGAACAGTGACCTGAAGGGTTTCCACAATTTGTTTAGGAAATAATTAGGATCAAGGAAATCCCTCATGAGTTCCATTTCCTAGAAGATTGTATAAGAAATATCTATGATGAAGAGGTACAAGAAAAAAATAAGAGGAAATGGTTGGCTTTTAAAGTAGAATGGGATGAGATCAGAAAGTTTGAGCCAAAGTATGATCCCCTTAGGACTTTAATTCCTTTTTCTATAAAGATTGTCGTCTTTGTTCAATTTATTTAATGATATCTATGCCACTTTGAGGTAGACGTGAGGAAGGAAGGGAGCTTTCAAATTGGCATCCCTCGTTACAAGAGTTCCAAAATAGCCTATAAAAGGTAAGATTGAAGACCGAGAGACCTAATTTTTTGTCCTCCCCTTCAAGCAGAAAAGACTTATAAGAGGTTTATGGGTGAGCAAGTTAGTGAGTCAAACCTTGAGATGGAGATAAGGAGGAAAAAAGGAAAGCATATTATGACTAATAGAAGGTTAGATTCCCCCCCTCTTAGGTCATTAAAGGGAATCAATATCATCAAGCCTCATGATTCCTCGAGGAGAGAGCTTCCCCACTTACTCCAAGACCACCATTACCCCCTGCAGAGATGATCTTAGAGAAGAATTTTGATGCCAAGGTAGGAAAGGGAAAGGATGGTAAGTCTGTCCTACTTGTGTAGTTGTCTAGTGATAGTGTTCAAATGGTGATGACGAGACACACATTATTATTGTTGCATGAGAGACAGATTTGCAGGTTGGTATCCCACTACTCCCATCGCACCTCTCCCATATTCACTTCTTTGGAGATACAGGGCCAAGTCCGTAGAGACTTGAGAAGGGATGCCTACACATAATTTCTAAATGATGAGGGGTTTGTCAAGACCCAAGCCTTCCAACAATTCATGTGGCAAATAAATATTGAAGAATATCAAAAGAGGTTGGAAGCAAGAAAATCATAGCGGCTATATGTGTTAGAACAAGAAATTTTAAATGATGTACAATTAGAGATGTATCATGAATTTTAGGCCTTGATACCAGAAGAAGGAAGAAGGATTATACATGAGGCTAGTGTATTAATTCTGCCAGAGTGGGATATTGTTGATGTTGTGGCCTTTGATGCTATGAGAAGAAATATGAGTCTGCATGGTACAAAAGTAGAACATGTTGAGATGGCTTTGAAAGGAGCTTACTACAATAAATATTACTCTACCCCACCTATCTTGTCTCTCACACCTGTAGCAAAGAGAATGGATATATCTGACATCAATCCTGTAGTAAAGGGCAATGTAATTTTACAGAGGGTTGCAGATATAGGTGGTGTACAAGAAGAAACATAGAACTAGGAGTCTTCTAAGTTCATTTTAGATGTGGCACATAGGGAAGAGAAGGAAAAGGAGGACCTTGTACTGAGAAATCAACACTTTTTCTAGGAATATGATATAAAATCTAAGAAGTGTGTAGAGTTGGAAACAAAAAATACAGTATTGGAACAAAAAAATAAGGATTTAGAAGAGACTTTTTAGTCAAATGTTCCAAAATCATTCACATTAGCTGGGATAGGGGTGCCAGTTATCATACCAGATATGATACATAGGGAAACTTCTCCACCTCCTTTTGCACATAATGTTCTTGAAGAGACAAAATACTTAGTTGAGACTACCAAAGCTCAACTTTACCAAAGAATTGATGAATTGGAGAAATCCTTAGTTAAGGATCAAGAGAATTTTGAGAAGAAAAAGAAAGACATGGTACAAATAGTTTTGTATCACTTGAATTAAAAGGTTGACGAGAAGTTAGTTGGCATTCATACTGGCTACACATTGCTTTTTGAAGTAATTTAGAATTTTGATAAGGATAAAGAAGTGGCAAGGCCACTATATGATAGATGGATGCAAAGGATGGAAAAAATGAGGATGGTAAGTTTGGGATCTAGGTATCACAAGGAAAGGCCTTTGAAAATCCAACCCACTTTTGATTTTGTAAAAAATCTAAAGGATTTTCAGATCTTGCATCATATTGAAGGAATTAGGGAGTTACAACATGTTTTTAATGAAATGAAGGAGACTCTCCTACCTTCAATTTTGGACAAGGATGGAAAGGTAAAAGCACTACAGACATGGAAAGATGAAGGTAAGGAAAACTTAGAGGTTGCAGTAGAAGAGATTAGTGATGAAATGGACAAGGGAATGTTAGAGGAGTGTATGGATAAGATTTTTGCCACATGACTATTTTGTGATAATTTTGAAAAGGAGGTAAATCAACGTGTCATTAGATACACTTGATTTAGAATAAAGTCAGATGAAGTGATGAATTTCGATTGTCCTACAGAGCAAGAATACAATGAATGGGTGTAGATGTATGCCAAAGAGTAAAGTACTATGTCATGTTGATAAATTTTAATGGCACTACGCCAGCTTGAGAAGTTATTGCATACCTACATTTGATGCATGTAGTCATGAGCTTGGTCCACAAAGTCTTCACCAACAAGACATGCTTAAAGATATGAGCAGATAACACTTTTATTGTTGTTACTTTTCCCTCTGCCCAAGATTGAAAATCTTGACTAATTGTCATCTCATGGCTCGTATCTTGTTGCTACCCTTGTTTCTATAAAAGGGTAATCAAGGCCATGAGATAGAGGTCGATGGTTGAGGTTTCTACAGAGTTTTAGAGTATGTCGGTCCACATTTTTATGTGTATGTATTGAACAATCAGAGAAATAGAAAAGAAAGACAATGTAGTTTATTGCAAGTCCTATGTCTTTTAAACATATGTTGATATTGTATCAAAAGTATGGCTATATTTAATAAAATTTCAAAATTACTTTCTGGTTCATTTCCTCTCCTATTGCAATATTTATGTATTTTGATCTAATTAGATCAAAGATCTTATTATTTCATTGCATTGTTATGATGTATGTGGTGGGTTCACGCTTTAATTCAAAGAATTAATTAAAATGCTTGAATTTTCAACTACAGATACATAAGGTTTTGTATTTAGGATTGTGATAAGTAGGATTGACTAGAGAATCATATATTAACACTTTGTAATGCAAATGTGTCATAGATCAAGAAGCTATAATTCTAGAACTTGTGGTATGATGTCTTGTGTGTGAACGACTCAGTTGTCCAATGAACGCGACATTGGTCCAAGCTACAGTTTTCTTTATGTTCCCCTCACTTAAAAATTAAATCAAAATATCAAAAGTTTGTGTCCTACCTTGTCTCATGCTTCATGTAGGTTGATGTTCAATGGGTGATTAGCCTTCATCTAGTATCTCCTCGTCATGTTTTGATGCCTTATATGAGACATATTTGTTTGTACAATGCCATATTATAATTTTGTAAAGTGTGTATTAAAAGAGCATTGAGGTTTACCCACCTTGGTTTTGTAGAGCCTAAAGTGCAGAAGGATTTCTATCATTGTTAGTTGGTATAGTTCTCTTAGGAATTTGTTACTTGGAGTTGGCTTCTCCGTAGAATTTGTTGAAGAGTATTGGTAGCTACTTTGTAGTTTAAACCCTTTCAAAATAGGAACCAACAGGTTTAAGATGTTAAGAATATAAAGTTAGCATGCAACATAAAGGTTCTCCAAAAGAACCTAAAACAAATCCTAAGGTTTACTTTAGGGTTGGTTTAATGGGTTGAACTAACTTGGGTTCACTCTCTTTGTATGTATTAGTATACCCTATGTAATCTAAATTATACTACCAAAATAATATAAATAATAAGATATAGTCAAACATATATTTAGATCATCAATTAGAGAAAAACAACTTTACAACTAAGAATGTATAACACAAGTAAACAAAGGAGGGGGCAAAAGTACATCCTTGGAGACATAGTTGAGTAATGGAAGTTGAGAAGAATTGATGTAGTCTACACAAGGAACAATGTCTTGGAAAATTATAGCTTATTGTGATGCGTTAGAGATAACATATACCCATGTGAGCATTATAGTAGGCTTTATTATGTCATGAGAGGAGGTAGGATAAATGACCTAGGACATTGAAGGCATCTGTTAAAGAAATACAATGCCAAAACATTTAGGTGTGGTGCTTGCAAGGGAAAAAAATTCACTGGACATTATAGAATGCAGAAAGTCATTAGGTTGTAGCCTTTGAATCTTTAGTAGATATTTCCTCAATTTTGAATGCTCTAAAAGTAGTCTTGAATCTCATGCATATTTTGTAAAACCTTTGAAATCAAGCTTATCTACTATGTACAAGGAATATAGGGGTTGTTGTTTAAGAGCTTATCTCAATTAGATCCCTTGAGGGTTTATTTCAATTTGTAGTAACTCCAATCAAGAGAGAAATTAAGTGTTGCAATATAGAATGAGAAATTTAAGTGGACATGTGGATTATTTTTTTAAAAGGAAAAAACCTAGGGGGTTTTCTATACTTTGTGTATGAAGATAGATGAGATATTCGATGCCTCAGATTGATTAAGACAACATTGGAATAGTGAATTTGAAAATAAAAAGGATAAGGGAGGCATGTAGGGAATATCATAATTTAGAATTGTTTTGAAGGGAAATTAGGAACATTAAAATAAGAATATGTAGATCAAAGGGAGAAAATGATGAGGAAGAATGAAGGGGAATCATTAGGAAAGATGAAAGAATACTATTAAGGGATAAAAATTACATTATTTGATTTGAGAATGGTTTTTTGCCCAACATTTATATAATAGAATAAAATATAAATGGAAGGTAGGAGATATTGCAAACTAGTCTAAAACATGGTTGAAGGTAAGAATTGTAAGATAAATTTCCCTAGAAAATACCTAAGGGAGAGGTTGCTAAAATGAGCATACAAGAACATAAAGCGAAAATAACAAAGTGGGTGATTTTTGACCGTAAAATAACTCATTGGATTGATCTTTACACTTGCTTTATTACTTTCATTGACTTGAGGGCAATGGTATATAAAATACATTGGAAGGCTTGTCATATCATTGCAAGGAGACATGTTGTACGAGGTCAACCTTGAAAAATGTGTACAAAGGTGGAAGGCAAGAAACATGCATCCTAATATATTGTATTTGGATTTGTTACTCCTTTTTAATACACGAAATTAAATTATTTTATTGATTGCTCCAACAATGTTATAGAATGAGAGAGGACTTGTGCATCCAGGATGTGATAGAATGAGTGCATTGAATGCCTTTAAACGCTAGTGCATATCATTAGACCAAATGCGTACTAGGATGGCTTGATGTGGGAAAATGATAGGGATCAATTGGTGAAAATTTGAATTTAAGTTTTACAAGAAAAGGTTAAGAAGTATGTGAAAGTTATTTTCCATTTGATTTTATGTTCATTTTGAGGAAATGTGTTCACACACATGAAAAATGACTAAATCTCATGCAAATTTGGGCTTATTCCCCTATCTTTTATCCAACAATATACTCATATTACTATGCAATTAGGCCCAACTTTATTCACCCACCACACACACATCGATACATTTGTCTTACCACACATTTTGTTTGGTGTTTGATCACCTTACCCACATATTTACTATATTTATCCTTGCGACTAACTCCATATAGCTATTAAACACCAAGATTTGGCTATTCATCCACTTAGATTATTTTTATAAATGCAAAATAGACAATTAGACACCAAATTAACATGCGCAAATAAAATAAATGCATCATAATATATACATATGGATAAAATGAGAGCTAAGTATATAGTTAACATGCTAATGAATAAATAAAAGCTAAAGAAATGAGTCCAACTTCCAATAAAATTGTGCCCTCTTAATATTTCTTTAAAATAAAGACAACTAAATGAAAAACAACTATCATCTATCTACTCATATAAAAGATTCTCATAGCTTATTTATGGTTTAATTCCCATCATCTTTGGTGTGAAATAGGTAGATTGAAAATATCAAAATAGGTAGATTTAAAATATCAAAGGATCTTTGAAAAGAGAGCTTGTATTGTTTGCTTATCTCATAATCAACATAAAGATCAACACTTGGGAAAATCCAAATTGAAGGTTTGCTCTCCTTTTTGACTTCTTTCACATCACAACTGATTTAAAAAGGTGTCATACTCCATAAAACACCTGCCAAATATACACGACTATGAGAAGTCACCGAACTCCAATGGTCCCCATGAGGGCCACGTTAGCCCTTTCTTATTATACACGTGATCAATAAAAAATATATATATATAAACAGAGTTTGTCATTAGGGCGAACTATTTCTTTGATAATATTTTTCTAATCGAAGATATTTTTCAGGGTCTTGAATATTCGACAGCTTTCATATATAATTCTCTGCTTTCGCCAAGTTGTTTGGCGTCTGCAAAATTCATATATCTCGTGAAATGAAGCGTGTCTTGGCGTCTAGATTTGGCCGCACTTCGCCAATATGGCAGCAACTGTTGAAGTCCCGGCCAAATTTTCCGTTAGATGCCCGAGATTTCGTGGTTTCAAAATCCTCTGGTAAAACCCTGTCGCCTGTATACGGTTGCCTGAGTATGTTTATGAACTCTGTGAGGCTACATGCGAGGTCATTTACGTGTTCTCGTGTTTTGAGAAGCTCTGAGTCGTCAACTGCCGGAGCAAGTTTCGCGTCAACTAATGCATTTGTAAGATGGTACCTGCAAATGATTGGGAAACATCCTGTTTTGACCAAGAGCGTTACAGCCGCCACTATTTACACATCTGCAGACCTCACTTCGCAGGTACTCTTCATTCTTCTGATTATTTAACTATCTTTTTGGAAAAATATTGCGTCTTTGGGTGCAAAGATTTAAAAGTCTTCAATTTCTTATTGCATTCCAGCATAATATGTGTACTTGAAGTTATATCATTCTTTTCCTAGCTTGGAAAGGCTACTGCAATGTTTTTGTAGATAACAAGTCTCATGTTAGACGTAACGTTGGTTTTCTCCATTGTAAAAGTATGTCTGGCTTGTTCGAAACTTCTGGTCATGGCTGATAACCCTACTTCATAGGCACACTTCATGTATTTGATTATTTTATTACTATTTAAAACAACTTTGGTGTTTTTGGGTGCAAATTTTTTTTTAAGAAATACTTGAACTTCTGCATGCTTGCCAGCATAACCTGTATATATGAAGTTTTGTTGTTTTGATTTCGAACTTGTTAATGAGAATGCAACTTATTCTGTAATTGATAAACCTTATATTAGACGCAAAGTAAGTTTTCCGTGTGTATAAGTATGTTTGGCTTGTTAGAAGCTTCTTGAAGTAATTACAAATGAGAATTAGTGTACAACATTTTGGATCTCTCTGTTGATTCCATCTTCAAGGATGGGAAGATTGAAGCCTATGTTTCAACGTTTGGATTCTTCTTGGTTGCCGAGTATAAATTTTTGTGTCAATCTTCTCTAATCTTAAGATGGATTTAGTAAAGATGAATAGAAATTTCACTCTACACAGTTGAATCCAGAAGAATCCAACAAATCTTATATTTTGTAATTTTTTGATGGATCTTAGCAGGCATGCTCTACATGTTATAGGTTTAGAAGTAAGAAAATGTATATTTCCACTCAGTTGGCTACAGAAATACATCTCACAATTTTTCTCCCAGAACCAACGTGCTATAAATGCTAGAGCGTAAATATTTCCACAGGCATACCTGGAATCAACTGTGTTTGTTTGACATAGAAGAGGATAAAACACAGATGATTTTGTTCGTGTGATGTACAAAATAATGAACTAAAAGAAATCCAATGAACAACTCTACTAAAAACCGTAGAATGTGTGTGGATTATTAATATTAATGTGGAGTAGGTTCTAACCGTTGCAAACCTATGTCCAATAATTTCCAATGTCTTTGAAATTTGGAATGTCAAAATCAGGGGACTTTGTATTTGTCTGTTTTGACAAATTTTTCAGTTGTAGATTGCCAGTTTGAATGTCTTTGAAAACTATTTGCTGAGTTTTGCACTTCTTAATTTTTGTTTTCCGAATGTTGTGGGGTGTCAGAGCATTCTTTAATGAATAGCACTGCAATCGTGTTCTATATTTCAAAGAACTGTAAACATGGGCCATGCTTAAATGTACTCCTTAGTTGATACGTCACAGCCTTATATGTCAAGTGAACTTATGGGCTGATTTTGTAGTGATTGTACAATTTCACATTGTTTCAACCAAACTTGTCAACCAATCTATTCTACGCAAACTCTTTCAATCATAGGAGTAAATATATTACTTGGGGATATCTTTTGTGAACCAAAAGGTAAAGATATTTTTCAAGTTCTTGGGATATTAGTGGGAAAAAATTGGAAACCCAAAACTGCAGAAAAGAAAAGAGAAATAACTGGTGTTTTTCCTCCTAATTGCATAAAGAGTGAATGCAAGTAAATAAGATTGGACATCATGACTGTTGAAATATGGACTCTCCTCATCAATTTTGAGATCATTAATAACAATGCACACTACATTTTGAATCAGCCATGTAGTTCAATTGCTTGTGGATGTACTTGGGAGTTTGTTCAAACACATACACTACAAGAAATGCAACCTTTCGACTTAGTAAAAGATAATGACTTTGTGTTTGTTCACCGAAACATTTGCATTTAGCTAGAAAAAAGTACAATTTTATTTATTATTTTATTGCAATTTCAAATTCTAATATGTAATACTTAGCTTGTGTATGACACTAACTTATACATTCAATTTCATTATATTTGGGGGTTTAGAGGGCAATTAGTTGATTTTGACCTTGATGATATCTATCTAGATTTAAAATGGATTGCAAATAACGAGGAGCCATTTTTTGATGATGAGAAATTGTCTTATCTTGAAGGAGGTATGCTTGATGAGAAATCAATGATCTAATTGGGAGCATGAATGATGCAGTTTCAATGCCACAATCTATGACCCATGGATTGCAGCAATGCCTCATTGGATTTCTAATGCAGTTCAGGTTTGAGAACCCAACTAAAGGCTATGAACCAGGCAGTGCTTTTACAAAAATTGTAACACGATTTCAACAAGTGCATAATAGAAATTTCATCAACTTGAAATAATGGAACAACAGTTCCCTACATTAGTATTCTAGAATTAGCTCTCTGGGTCTGTTGCTCAGCCTGAGATGCTTAACTTAGAGTTAGAAAGATTGATTTTTTAATCATGATAATTTGCATTTTTAATCTGTTAAAACTACCTGTTTAGCTCCAACCAACAGCATCTTCCTTCTCTCTACTTTTTGTTCCTTTTTCTTTGGTTAAACCACCTCATTGTTCAAGTTGAAATGTACCAATTTCTCTACTGCATCTCGTTTTAAAATAGCATTTGGACAGAAAAGGAAAATGTATTTGAAACCACCCTCCCTAAAATCAGAGCTATTAGATACACCACTTGCCAAGGATGAGAACTTTACTAATAAAAGGTAAACTTAAGGTCAGTTACACTTTATCAGCTAGAAATTAGAGGAAATAAATGATTGCGCCAGCTTAACAGTCAGCTGTTCATGTCAAATAATATTTTTGAGCGCCCAACAGCCCAAAATAGCAAGTGAAGGCCCAGTCATTTTGCCAGCCTAAAAGCCCCAAAGAGAGCTAAAAATAGAAGACATGGTCTGGCATAGTAGCAAATTGAAATAAGATCCAACCCAGCATCTGCAACAGCAAAAAAGAAACAATAAAAAGAAGGAAATCATTGCCAAAACTGAGCTAACATCAGGAAATAAGGATGTTAAGATGCTCTTGCATTGATTTCTTCCTATTTTGTTAGTGCATTTTTTATTTTGTAATTGGTTTCTACTTCTAGTTTCAAATGTCCAAGTTGAACTGTGTATTAATATACCATGCAGTGCAACCAACAATTGGGCTTTCTTAGCCTATCATTCCACCCTGTCTAAGTTCAATTCCCTTTAACCTATGTCTAATCATTCCTCCCTGACTAAGTTTGATTCCCTTTAACCTATCGACCTATTAGATTTCCCCTCCTCAAGTACCTGTCATGAAATAGTCTTGAACTCCAAACCCTGACTTTTTTTAACTACACCTCCTCACTGAACTTCCTTTCATTTCCACCCCTTAACACTATTATTTCCTAGTCACCCTTCAACCTTGATGCCTCTACCCATGGCATGAGTTCCCTTGACATCTGTAGTTCAAAGTTACTACCCTTTTTCTTTGCAATTCCCACCTACCCTCTTGAACAACTTGAAATGCATTTAATGAATTGTAAAAGTCTAGGAATTGTTAGAAAAGGCCTTTTCTTGCCTTGGTAGTTTGGAACCACTATTTATTATTTGGAGCAGATTTGCAAAGAAATTTTCCAATGGTAGGGGCAAAGAGGATGTAGGATGCTAGTAGTGCGTCTATAGTGTCTTTCAACCACTAGGTTGATTCTTCCACTTCTAGAAAACCTATTTTTTTCAAAAGGGCATGGATCTCCAGGAAGAAACCTATGAAAGGAGGATGCCTTAATTAATATGGTGGTCAAGATTTCATGTTCAGATGTTTATGTGTATCTGAGCTGCATTTGCAACAGATTTTGTGGGCTTCTTCATGACGTGTTGTATCAAATCTAGAGGCATCTTTGATAATTACAGACTGAATTCAGGAAAGAATAATGATTCATTAATACATGGTTTGAATTATTTATTGTGTCAAATTGTGTATTCTATTGAGCACATGGTGTCTCCAGATCACAAAAGTTTTATTGTTCAGATTTGAAGGGTTGGGAGATATTTATTAATTGTTGTAGCCTCTCAAGTTGATGATAGAAGTTGGTCACTAGTTATAATTATTGGTTATTAGTTATAGGTAGTTTCAACTACCTTTCAACCGTACACCTGAAGGAAATGTCTATTTAATAAAGGGTTAAGGACATTCAAAGTGAGTCGGATAAAGGGCTTAGACATGATAAGAGAAAATGACATTGATTGTTGAAAAATAATTGATGATTGGAGAAAGACATTCTTGTAGAGTTGAAGTGAATGTGTCTTGGAAGTGAATGTTGAAAATGTGTCAACGTAGGATCTAGAAAATTCTTTAATTCATGAGGAGGAGTTTAGAAGTTCTTCAAACAAACCAAATAAAGCATTTTATACTTGTTGCTGGCATCTATCTGTGTTACAAGTGAAAGGACTGATCAGAGAGAAGAAGAAATGTTTGAAGGAAGAAAGTTCAAAGTGGCAGAATTGACTGTTTTTTCAGATGTACAGGTATGAATACAGCGTAACCTACAGAAGATCATAAGCATTATAACAGTAGGCATATTGCAGATTTTTGTCTTGAGAATTGACAGTATTTTGAGAAGTATAACTTGCAGATCTCTCTGATTTAGTGGATCATTCGTAAGAGCATTCAAAAGCATATCAATCAGATTGCTCTATCTGTTCCTAGTGATTTGTTCTTCAGGATCTTTAATTTGTTCTTTCTGTCTTCAGTACATTACTTTCAGAACTTTCAGTATTGAATTAAGATTCAGATTGTTATATATTCTTGGGAAAGTTTAATACAACTAAAGTGATAATCTGTGAAACCTTGTAACTGTGAGGATATAGAGTTGGTGCTCAAAGTTCTGTATTATGTTTTGAAGAGTTTATTTGAAAGAGTTGGTACTCTTAAAGTAGGGGTTTGGTGACTCCCTAGGGTTGCTGTCCTTAAACATTGTAATTGGAATTATTTGTGAGGCTAGATTAGGACAGTAGATCCTAGCAGCGTTTTTCACTGTGGTTTTTCCCATCCTGGATTTCCAGGTAAATCTTGTGCATTGTCTCTTTGTGTGATTGCATCTTTTTTGGTTTTAGTTTCAATTACTTTTAGTTTTCAGATTGAAGTATTGACAAGTTTCACTAAATGTTGAAATTGATTAAGAATTAATAGTTTTTATTGACTTCTGATTCACCCCCCCTCTCAGTAGTAGAATTGTGTTCTACACTTTTTCCACCTCTCCTTGTGCTTTTTTTCATCTCAATAATGGATCACAGAGTGTGATCTGAAACTTTGATGCAAAAAACTCTTGCACAATCGAATCTAGAATCAACAAAATATCAATATGGATGGCTGTCTAGATGTTTTGGGAGTTTGTGGGTCTTGGAGATTATACCCTTATAAGGGTCATGAGACAACTTGATGGAGCATTGTGGATGCAACTTGGCATGGATGACTGTCCATTAATTTGGGAGATTTGTAATTGCAAGTTTAGGGAGTGTTGTGACCTTTTCACACCATCACCCCATTGCAAATGGGGACCCCCTCTTTTCGCTTTGGTGGTTAGTAGTTGTTTAGTTTTAGTCAGTAGTTGTTTATATTTAGTCTTGGTGTCACAACATTCTCCAAGTCTTGAAGGGCTAATAAGGTAGAAATCTCGGGCAAGTCAGTTTTAGGTGCAAGTCAAGGTCTTGTAGTAGGTGAGAGGAGTTTTTAATTGCAAGTTGTTCTCCACACTTAGTGGAAGCTTGATCTCACATTGAGGATTAATGTTTGTGCCTAAGTAGCCGAATTGGGTATGGGTACGTGGGTACGAAATGCTAGTACGACAACAAACTTTTTAGGGGGTTGGGTACGTCCACACACACACACACACATATATATATCTGTGTGTATGTGTTCATCTAAAAGACAAAGTAAGTTTAAAATGTCACATACCAATCATGTATATGGCAGGTTGTTTTATATATATATGTGCAGCTAAAAAACAAATTAAGTTTACAATGTCACATACCAATACATATGCTAAACAAAACCATTACAAATTTCAGATTTTGAAACATAACAGACTAATTTAAATTCAGTTTTCGATATCAAAAAGATCGAACTAGAATCTCATGATATATAGTCATTGTTTAACATAGAAATAATACTAGGATTCAGTTCACTAATCAGAACCATATGGGTCACCATCAATATGAAGATTGTCATCAACATTGACATTAGATGATTGAACCCCATTGTTACTTGCACTAAAAGTATGCTGGCTACTTGACTCCTCAATTGTTAAAGATTGTGCAGCAATAGAAAGATCCAAGTCAGTACGCTCTAGTTCTACATCCCACAACTTTGCTGCCCCTTCCTTGTACTCATCATTTTTCTCTTCACTATAATATTTGGGAGTCAAGGAGAAGGCAAGAAGATGGAGTGGGGTGGTCATTTTGTTCCATCGCTTAACACAAATTGATTGCACCTCTTTGAAGAAGGTTTCTTCAAGGTCTTGCTCTTTTGCATTTATAATGGATGTCATATTCTCAATCATTGAGTCTATTTCATCATAAACCTCCCCCAAGCATGGCTTATCCATGTCAGTAAAGCGAATCATACCTAGGATGGGCTTCTGTGAAACTAAGAAGGTATTCCGCACGATCCCACCAAGAGCCATCCAAAATTCTTTGCTTGACATTTGTTGCCCTCTGAGTACTGGACTGCCTCCATATGGTCCATGCTTGGCTGATGACCATACCAGAAAGTGCCTCTCGAACATTCACAAGTCGTCTCAAGACTATTGTATTCGATGCGAATCTAGTCTCAGCAACCTATTTGAAAATTAAAAAACTATTTTAATTAATAATAAAGAAGAATACATATATATATAATTTTGTTGAAATAAATCACTAAAGTAAAACATAAAATTGGATTGTTTGAAATTTGAATTACCTTCAATAGCTCTAGCCGCAAGAATGATCTAAAAATAGCTTGTGAGAAGTGGTGGTTTGTTATGAACATCTAGATCTCTTGAGCTTCATCATACACTTCTTTAATCCAAGCTTTTTTACTACCCAACTTTTGTAGCATGAGGTTGAGTGAATGTACGGCACAAGGTGTCCAGATTATATGGGGGAATCGTGTCTCAACTAACATACCAACTGCTCTACAGTTCTTTGCATTGTCCGTTACAACTTGGACAACATTTTGAGGACCTACTTCATTAATGCATTGTATAAGAATGGCAACAATAAATTGTGCATCCTTCACTTGGTCCTCACAATCAATAGCTTTTAGAAATATTGCCCCTTTAGGTCACATTGCAATCACATTCATTAAGGGTCTATTTTTTGCATCCTTCCACCCATCAGAAATAATTGGGACACTTGTTTCTTTCCATGAGGCCTTAATGGGAGCTAATGAAGTTTCAATATGTTTGACCTCCTTTGTCAATAAAGTGGTACACAACTTCTCATAACCTGGGCTTGTGTACCCCTTTGGAGCTTAATTGATTTTTCTTACCATGTCTTGCTAATAGGGTGATCGAACAACATTGAACGATAAACCATTTGCATAGAGGCACCTAGCAATCGCTTCATCAACAATATCTCTAGCATCATTATTAAATGCCCTCTCTAATGGTCCTTTTGCTCTCTTTGGAATACTAGCCTCATCTTCATTTCTCCTCAAATATGGATGGCTTTGCCTTTCTATCACAATATCAAGAGCAACACTATGAGATGATGAACCATGTGGCCTTCGTGAGCCCTTTCCTTTATTCAATGGATGCCCCAATCTATTTTGAATCCTTGCATCTGCTTCCTCGTGCTCCTTAATATATGCTGCTACTTGAGAAGCTGGTATAGGTGCACCCTTTTTTCCTGGACAAAATTTGTTTCCTTCTAGGAATTTCACACAAATGCCCTTTCACTCGGCTGTAGGAACTTGTATGGTGTGTGTTACATCCGGGAATCTGGAACATGCTCTAATATTTGCACATGCGTCCATAATGGTGAAGCTAGGTCACTAGTGAATCGAGAAGTCTCGGTTGATTTAGAACCACTTGCCATGATAAGTTTGTATAACACCCTACAATTTATTCATAATGATAAAAGAGTAAATCTTTAAAAATAAATTATCAATTAAAATTAAAGTTTAAATAGTTATTAATTATTTAATAAATTATTGATGTTAAATATGATGTATAAACAATATATTAATATTTCTTATTTAAAATTTATACTAAAATTAAAAAATATATAATAAATAAATTATTTATTTATTATTAATACACACCATATTAGAAATACTATTACCATTCCAAAGATTGGAAATAAGATTTTATAAATAAAATAAATTATATTATTATAAATTTATATT
Organism: Chamaecyparis obtusa; assembly: GCA_027943335.1. Classification (NCBI taxonomy): domain Eukaryota; kingdom Viridiplantae; phylum Streptophyta; class Pinopsida; order Cupressales; family Cupressaceae; genus Chamaecyparis; species Chamaecyparis obtusa. The sequence continues at coordinate 15,257 of BSBK01012372.1, forward strand.
AGTTTAATACTGAAATTTAGGGTTTAGGAACAAAATGACATCTTACAAATTTTTTAATTATTATTATTATGTTTGAAGCTTTTATTAACAAAACAAATTTAAACAATAAAATAATAATGCCTACCTCTGAAAATGTTGGAAGCCGTTCGAAGCCTCTGATGTTCGAAGCCGCTCGCTAAAATTTATTGCCTTTGATGGGTTGCCTCTGATGTTGGAAGCCCGTCGTTTTCTGCCTTTGATGATAGGTTTGTCGTTGTTTTCTGCCTCAGCCATGTGAAAGACAAAACCCAACTACGTGAAAGATGAAACCCAACCACGTGAAAGATGAAACCCAACCATGTGAAAGAAAAAACCCAGCCTCGTGAAAGAAAAAAACAAAATCTAAAACAAAAACCCAGTGCGTATAAAACAAAAACTCAGCTGCGAACTTTTAGGGTTTTTTGCTTTTCCAAGTCAAACTAGTCAAGAATTGACGCAGAATTGCCTTGGAATCGCCATGTCACCGATTGAATCGCTTGGAATCGAATGTGTTTGGTTTGAAACGATTCACATGCAAATATTTTGACCCCTGTGTGTACCCAAAAGTGATTCGATTCCGGTTTAGACTCGAGACGATTCGTACCCGGAGTTGACGGCAGGCAGGGAGCGATTCAACAACTTAGGTTTGTTCAAATATTTGAGTTGGATTGGATGTTGAGGAGAATTAATGAAAACAAGGATCAACTCTTATTTGAATAGGTCAAATCTTCAACACTTAGCCAACTTTCCTCACGAACCTTAGTGAAGGAGTTGAAGAACACCCTCATTTCTGCCCAATTTGTGGGGCTTTTAAATCTCTTAATCTCAAGGGAAGTGTGAATTCGATCTGCAATTGAAGGAAAATGCTTAAGGTTTAAGTGAAATCAAGAAGTTGCCTTCGAACTTAATTTGATGGCCACACCAAGTTCGCAACTTTCAAATAGACCCTATTCAAAATGCAAATAAAGGGATGGAGATTCGCGTTGTAATGATGGAAGTGAAACTTGAAAACAATAAGAAATCTGGGCGAGGTGCAAGAAAATTGTCTAACAAGAGGGACCTGATTTTGCCCTATTTTTGGGGCTCCAAGCTCTAGAGGATGCTAATTTCTGCCCAATTTGTGGGGCTCTCAACTTTTGAATCTAAGACATGGTGAAGGTGGAATTACTAAAACAAGACAATTGCTTGAGTGGAGGACTTGAAAGGATGGAGTCTAGCTGCTGTTAGAAAATTTGCAAAACGCTTGGTTATCTTGATCTAATTGCCACATTTTAGACAACAAACAAATCCCAACAAGCATGTGCAAGATTCCAACACAATCATGAAAACTATCTTCAATTGCAAAGTGTAAATGTTGAGAAAAAGTCACTAAGTTAAAAAATTGGTCAGATACTTTACATTTTTTTGGAAATCGAACTTGGGAGGAGCCCAAGCAAGGTCAGATTTCTGACCTCCTTGTGGCTCTGATCCCAAGCAAGGTTGAATTTCCAACTTGCTTGGGGCTCCATGCCCAAGCCAAAGGTGAATTCCACCCAACATGAAAGGCATGGTCTTTGAAATGCAAAGGGGGTATTTAGTTTCTCCAAGATGAAATCAGAATGATGTATAACAAAATTCGAGTTTTCCATGGCCAAAATCAAAACAAGGTAAGGAAACTTAGGAAAGAGATGTGTTTCAAGGAGTTAGGAAATTTTGAAATCGGTGTTAATGTCGAGCCCGCAAGGCCAGATTTCCGCTCAAATCTTGGGGCTTAAGCCCAATGAATTTGGGGCTTAAGCCCAATGAAGACCTAAATTCCACCCTCTTGTTAGGGCTCTAAGCCCAATAGCATGCCAAATTCCGACTTGCATATTAAATAAAAATCCTAGGAAATTTTAGAAGCAAGAATTTAAATCTAGGCGTGTATATTAAGTTTCTAAACATATTAGATACAATCACCATGACATACTTCATGCCCTTATCAAATAGCGAAACAAGATTGAGTCAAGCATGAAATCTAATTTGCGATTTTTAATTGAAAAACCAAGAGTAAGTCATGAAAATCTAATGCTATTTCAATAGGTGAATTCAACACTTCACAAATTTTGGGTGAATTGATTTTATGGTGGAACCCAAGCAAGGTTGGATTTCGTACCTCTTTGGGGCTTCGAGCCCAAGCAAGGTCAACATTTTGACCTACTTGGGGCTCCAAGCCCAACCACATAATGTTTCCGCCCAGCTATTTGGGCTTCAATTTCAGTGCCTTCAAAAAGTTTGGACCTCCAATTAAAGAGCAATTTCTATTAAAATCAAATTGAATTGCAATTAGACAAGGTTGGCTTGTTCAATAGACATGCCTCTTGGGTGTGAAGCATATAAAGGAAAGGTGAAAGCACTTAATTTCAAACCATCATTCCAAAACAAAGGAGCATACACAAAAGTGCAAAAATCAGAGAGGAAATTACAGATTAGACAACCTTTGGCATCCAATTAATCAAACTCACTGGAGATTGATAAATCAAAAGTTAAAAGTGAAGATCTCTTAGCTTACCCATCATAGGCTAGGAAGGGTGAATTCTTGCAGACTTCAAACTTTAAGAAAATTAGAATTCCTTTAACATTTTGATTAGGTATGACTTGGAATTGATTTTGTAATGATAAAATCATGAAATCAAATGGTTTGCTGGACATATGCAAGAAGAAATTGAATATTTAAAACTCTAGAAAATCAGAAATTGGCGTGTAGTGATAGAAATGTTAAGGTTTTTAATGGGCAAATCTTCAAATCAGGTGTAATTCACTAATGGTTTTTATTAAAAATGATTTTCCTCTCACAAATATTTCACTTTAACACAAGGTTTTTCTATTGTTTTGCGAGGAAACAAGGAGGATGCTTGAGCAAGTGCATAAGGAAGATTTGAAGATTGAGCATGGACAAAAGAAGGGAAGAGTTGTAGTTGCAAAGTTTAAGTCACAAGTATAAGGGATTCCAAGATCAACATAGGAGAGATCTAATGCCAACATGGAGATGACAAACAAGAGGATGTTCAAGGCCAAGTTTCTTAATGTGCAAGGATGATATGAACACCAAGATCAACATGGGAGCATCGACAAGTTGTTTGCAAGTCATTCAAGATAGTAGAAAGGTTTGAGGTTGAAAATCAGGATACAAATCAAGTTTGAAGAGAAAGTAATTGCAAGAGAAGGTGATGGTTATCAAGTTCAAAGTTATGAAGAAAGATCAAAGCCATGACTTCTAGCCAGAATACCAAAACAAGTATAAGTTCAAGAACATGTCAATGAGAAGATTTCCAAAACAAGGTGGATGTAGATGTGGAGTTGAAACAAAGATTGCAAGATAAGAATGTTGAGGTGGGACACCTTCATCTCTACCATTCTAGTTGTTCCAAGTGGCATGAGGAATGCATTTAATGTTTTACTCCTATTGAATTTTCTCTTTGGTTCATCCTCAAGAAGACATGTACTTAAAAGCAATGTAATTTTCTCATTGGTTAGAATTTAATGCTTGTAAGTAGTAGTTGTAACTGACCCTAATTAGGGTTCTTTAAATTAATTTGGGTTGTTGATCTTAAATCAATTTGAGCCATCCATTGTACTTGAGGCCTCTATATAAGGTTTGATCAAAATATTTGTTAGGGGAGATTTGATGAAATTTTTGTCAAAATACTACCAAAATTATTCCCAATTCATTTGTTGTTTCATGGTGAATACTTGTGAAGTTTTGGAGTGTTGCATGGTTTCCACATTTCTCACTTAGTTTAAATTTGCTTAAGTGGTAGTTAAGTAATTGAATAGATAATGAAAGATATTGTTGTTGGTGAATCATGGTGAAATTTGTGTTCATACCTTTTGGTACTTGTTGATTGCAAGCAATAGTGTAAGGTTTTAATCATTTGTTTCTGGCTTTGATTGTGTCTATATTTTTAGCATCAATGTTGCGGATCACACTCTGCGATCCGTCATTGGATCAAGGAGTGTGATCCGAAACGTTGATGCTAAAAATACAAACAATTAAAGTCAGAAACAAATGATTGAATTCAAATGCCTGATAATGTTGAGTGTAAGGTTTGTTTGAACTCCATTGCAAGCATTTCACTTCAATTGCTTGATGCTCATTGATTTGCATAGTTTATGGTTTTGATGAGCATAATTAATTTGAAAATCATACATGCACCCTTTGAAGATAGCACCCTTCTCAGCGTAGTTGTTTAACTTGGTGAAGAAAGGATTGGTTTAGTTTCACCACAACATGTGTCTTGCATTAGTAGAGTTAGAAGTAGAAGTAGCTTAGATTACTAAACCCACATCCCATTTGCACTTATTTCAAATTGTTGTTAGAAGTAGTTGACGCACTCAAATTGCCATATCATTCGCATCTTGAAAGTTGTTAGATCCTCCACAAAAGACTAATGTAAGTCCCCAAGTGATTATCAGCAAATCACATCATAAAAATTGAGTTGTGTCCAACAGAAAGTTGCATGTATGCAGTGTAAACCTTGGGGTTGCTTTACTTGATCACACAATATTCTACATTGTTTAGCATTTAGATATTCCTTGTTCAAGACAAGATTAGATATTTGGCATTTCATCTTGGAATACAAAGTGTTTTATCTTGCACATTGAGGTGGTCACAAAACTCACATCAACAGGCAGGTGTAATTTGAGAAGCTGGGAATTCTACTTAGTAGATATTTTGTTACTATAGTTACAAGGTAGCTTGATTGAGTTTTACATGGTCCAAAGTTGTTTTCAAAGAGAAGCTTGTAAAAACTATTAGGTCATGATTCGTTGGCAAGTTGTTGTTTTTGTTTTTGTTTTTGTTATTGGGTTCTTCACTTTGGGTTCCTAGTCTTGTACCCTGTTGGATTGGGTACCATTCTTGCGACAAGAGTGGCTTGCGTACCTTGTGGGTATGTCGTAGCCTAGGTGCTCCCATGGTACACAATCCCAAATTTAAAACAAACAAATTGAAAAACGCACAATACTGAGAGGGGGAGGGGGTGAATCAGTATTTAACATAAACTTTTAAAAAAGAAAGGCAGAATATAAAGAGCACACAACAAAGAAGACACGACACGCAGAATTATCTCGTGGAAACCCAAGACGGGAAAAACCACGGCATCACTAATCCAAGGGCAACAACCCGTTACAGCTGAGAGCTACAACTCTCCACACATCCAATCTGAACTGGCTTCAACCAGTTTACAATAAGGCTACAACCTCATTAAACTATGGATTCTTGGATAGCTACAAGGAAGAATATTTATGTCTTTACAGAAGTATAAAGACCCACTGAATGAAGAACAGACAGCGTCTTTACAGAATGATTCAAGGCATACTTTGTTCCCTGCTGGAATTTGTGATATACTGTTAAAGTTCCTTACAGAACTCTCATTTGCTTGTAGACACACCCTCTTCACTATACAGAGTACAATCCTGCACTTTCTTTTATATATTTTGGTCCTCCTGTCACGAAGACTCCACGCACTTTTTATCTTCTGTTCTCTGTATATCCTGATTCGATGCTCTGTCACATAATAGCAGTCGCTGTTCTCACTAACTTTTTGTTTATGAAGCTCCTCTTACTTATGCGCCTGTATATTTTTTTGCCTTCTCTACACAGATTTTATTTTATATATCCAGGTCTTGACAACCTTCAAAATGCTTCATACAAACACCCAAAAACGTCTCTCTGCTCTTTCACAGCACCACACCATATCGTGAATGAGTTAGAATCATTTTTTTAACAGAAAATGCCTATCTCTGTGCATTAAAAAATGTCCACTTGTTTGTATCGGGTGTTCACACATGCATAACGTTTATTTTTCAGAGAGCTGTATATATTTTGGGTGAGTGTTATTTTTACTGTATATGCGCACAGTTTTTAATACAGCACTAGCGACATACTACTCACCTCCTATGTTGTCACTGCAGTTCAGTTACATGACCCAACTGCTGGTACACTCCTATTGAGTTTTTGTATCTCTCGCACTTTGCAGACCCCACTATTTCAACCGCACTCTCTGTTTTTTTAACTCTGTTATTTCTTTATACAATGCCACTTGATACCTCTCAAAACAGTCGTCAACAAACTAACAAAAAGAACTTCTGTAGCACCTGTGACTTCATTCCACCCAAAACGTTAATCACCGTGCTGTTTCTCTGTCTCCTGATATGAAGATCTTTTTCCCGCGATAGCAGTATAAGCAACAGTTTTTTGTTTTACCGTTCACCCCTTTTGATTAACAGACACACCAAGTACAAAGACGGCAACACAACATGACATTGCCCAACTGGTGTCCCGTGAATAACGTCTCTCTCATGCGATCATATTTTTCTGCAACCTTTTGAAAAGGAATTCTGTCAAATGCAGAGGCTGGCGTTTTGGAATGATTACCGAGCATAACCAGGAAACCGTTTTTTTTAAAAAAGAACTCACACTTATATGCTGTAGATGAAATATCGTGCAGCTGTATCATGACTTCATGAAAAGTTTGGCATTTAACGTCATTGTTTAAAAACAATAGAAACAGCTGCTATCCTCTAATTATTGATGACTGTCATTATATATACACCTGTGTGTCGCATGTGAAGTAAGATGTTCACCGTGAGTTTTGTTCATAAAGAACACTTGTCAACTTGTAAACAGGGAACGCGAACAGGATTTACGGGGCATCACTTCCTATACACTTGGCGCCGTTAACCAATCATTAACACCCATGCGCATGGCACCGCATCCAATACAACAGCAGGGTATAATCATACTGGGATACGACAAGAACATAACTTGTGTACAGCAGACTGTAGATCGGCACAAACTGTTTGAGTGGCACATTACACTTGTACACACTTAGCATATCGATGACAAAACAATGTAACACAAACAAACATCAAAAAACAAAATTCTAAGGGATTTTTAAACATTATAACATAAAAATAACCCCCTTAATCATGACCATAGTATGAATTAGTTGACAAAAGAAAAACAATCTAAATAGTGCAACACTCCTATCCTAATGGTGCAACACTCCACCAAATAGAATTTTCCTTGCCCATCTGAAAACACAAACTTGACCTTTCCATGTTCAATAATTTTGTGTGATCTATTGTTGCTGAAGAAGAATTCACCTCCATTATACTCCTCATACACATTATACCACTCCTTAAGATGAAAAAAAGTGCTAAAATCAAGGAGCCATATCTAACACTGACAACCAAAGCATGCTTAATAGAATCTTAAGGTTTTCTCCTCATTTCCTTTGATAACAACTGCCTTGTCAAGTTTGAACTTTGAAGTGGTCAATTTGATTTCCCTAAACCAAGTTATCCCATGAATTTGGCAATAGACAGAAGTTAGAACATCGAAGTAATGGGCTAGTTTTCTTCACCCATCTTCATGTCTATTGAAGCAAGTGGACTTATAACAAATCAAGGCATTCGGATGTTCATTTCGAGAATCCCCATTTCCCATCCTTAGAGAGTACAAATTTTTTCAGAGGATTTGTTTTTTCAACTATTGACATTTTTTGGTATAAAATTCCTAACTTCATGCAATTTTTTCTGGCATATGATCTTGAAGCAGTTAGTAGAACTCAATTTGCTAGATAGAGCCAAAGCAGATTCCTAGCCTGCCTATCAACTTTCACCCAATACTGGGTGGTTTTTGCATGGAAAATATTGCACAAAAATTACTGTTAACCAGTATATCTTATAGAGCTCAACTTCTACATTTTCACTGTCCTTGATGTGATTGGCATTTAATTTGTAATTGCAGATTTTTCCAGATAGCTTGCATTGAAAATAAATTTTTCTAGTTAGAGAGTACCCACCCCCTTTAACAAATCAAGCTTAACAAAGCTTTTGTACTGAATATAAGAAATATATGGCATTCTATTTTCAAAATCAGATATCAAATGCAGAAACACACAGCGAGAGTAAACTCCATAATAATTAACAAATGTGAAGATTAGTTGTGAGTGGAAAAAAGAAATTGATATAGAAACATAACTCAAAAATTTATGCTAGGAAAATCCTTTTGGGTTAGATACTTTGCCTCAAATCCATACCAGTTATATGTTAACTCAATAGATATTAGGGAGAACACAAATACAATGAGATTTTTACATGCATATCTTATGCTCTTACATCCAAAAACTAAGACATTCCAGCAGCATCTCCCTATACAGAATCTTATATTTTTGTTGTATTTATCACTCAATATACAAAGGAGCTTCAAGTTTAATCATCCGCTTTTCAACACCTAAGGTGAGAGTTCAAGTCAGGATTCTTATCTTCCAAGAATCGTTCCAACATATGTAACTTCTCTTTTGTCTTAGATTCTCTTACATATCTACTTGTAACTCCCTTCCTCATTCTATTACAAAGTAACTTACATGCCATTCCAACATTCCAAGTGACAAGTTGGTTCATCTAATGTAATTCATGAATTCTTCCAAGTATTGTACCTGTCCAACGAGGACCCAAAATCACAGCAGATTAAAATATTAAAATATTTACAAGACTTGCAAGTTGTACAGCACATCTAACCTAAATATTAATGTTCACATCTTGAATATTTTATTTTCTACCTTTTAAAAGTTTGAGGCAAACTAATGTAATCCTTGGAAGGAAATTGTTCATGGACATTAAATTGATATGGCATTCTGGAAAATTAGTTGGTACCTTCGCAACTTTTCTTTTAGCTTTAGATTAATGTTTTAAATTGAATATATATTTTTTGGAATTGTTTGATTGTATTTGCTTGTCATTTTTCCCAATAACTTTTTTTTTTCAGTATTGTATATGATATTTTAAGTACTTCCATTGTTTCACTGATATTTGGAGAATCTCTACTTATTTAATTATTGTTTGCCGAATCTTTTTGGTATGTATGGGGTTTCATCAGGTCATTGCTTTTGCTGCATCAGATGCTTTTCATGTTTCAGACAAACTGGAAATTGATGTCCAAAGGACCATGCGAATGGCTGCATATGGACTCCTCCTGTCAGGCCCCACATTGCATCTATGGTTTAACTTCATGTCAAGAGCTCTTCCAAAGACAGATATTATAAGCACGGTTAAGAAAATGATTCTTGGGCAGACTCTTTATGGCCCTGTTATCACAGTTGTCTTCTTCTCATTGAATGCTCTCCTGCAAGGTATCCAATGTTCTGTTTGTTGGTATTTTTCATCAAGATTGTTGAGATAATTTCCTATGCATTGTTTTCTAATAATAAAAACAATATTCTGCAGTCTGCACTATTATCATGATAATTTTAAACCAATTTTGCTTTAGATGTTCTAGAATCATTTTATGATTGTAATAATAAGCAGATGTAGTGCTCATTAGGCGTGCATTATCCTTAGTGTTGAACCACTTTAGATGTACATTAAACTAAAGCAAGTTCCAAGGTCAATACTCTCGAATATTAGTTGTAAATTTAGAAATACAGACTAGGGGAATGTAGTTAACAGCCTTGAATCTCATCTGGATGTACTTTTGAGCTCTATTTACCTACTTTGGTCATTAGTATGAATTAATTTCTTTCTTATTTTGTTGAATAATTTGGATTGGATTTTCTGTATGTAGAATTAGTATCTGTTTGTTCCATAGAATTATTTCTTGCCAAACTTGCAAGATGGGTAACATGCAGACAACTTGAATGATCATTAAAAAGCTCATGATTTTCCCGTGAGTAAAATGACAAGATTAACCTGCAAACTTACTTGGATTCGGCGTTTTTGTCATTTTTGTTTTCAGCAATTAGAATCTTGTTGGGGTGAATTGATTATTGAGTGATTGAAGGTTTTTATCAATGATTGTTTAGAAGCGATAAACCATGAAGGTCCTTATGGCCTTGAAGGCCTTAGCCTGAAAGTAGTGCTGTACCTCAATCCTGTTGGGAGCTGCTCTCCTCGACTGCTGTTTTAGTTTTAAAAAACAAAATATAAAATTTTGAAAATCATTTTTGGCTTCACTGGGTGAGAAAACTTGCTTGGACTCGGTGTTATTGTCATTTGTGTTTTCAGCAATTAGAATCTTGTTGGGATGAATTGATTATTGAGTGATTGAAAGGGTTTATCAGTGGTTGGTTAGAAGCAATGAACTCATGAAACATGGCATGCACTAAGGTCCTTGTGGCCTTGAAGGCCTTAACCTGAAAGTAGTGCTGTACTTCAATCCTGTTGGGGGCTGCTCTCCTACACTGCTGTTTTGGTTTTAACAAACAAAATATGAAAATTGTTTTTGGTTGCACCAGATGTAAAAAGGTTTCTTCCCTTTGTTTTGCTTGAAATAACCAAAAATAGCATTTCCCCGCTCTTTATAAATGGTAAAATAACAACATATTCCCCCTATTTTAGTATGCTATTGAAAGTGGCCAGAATCAGATCTTGTACGGGACTGAGCAGGAACAAGGATGGGCCGAGGCAATAAGAGCATACCTTGGCAGTCCTGTGATTTGCCTGGGCTCTCCCATTTATGTCCAAAGTTCAGTCCGCATTTTAAAAGCCTAGAAAACCCTAAAATTTGAATGACAACCCTAGGAGTGACATATATCATTCATTTCACAATCACAAATCACAAAAACAGCCACTATCATCACCCTTTTCCATTTTCATGTTTGTGAAGCTAGCTGATTCTTTTTGAAAGGTTAAGATTGTAAAGGTGCCAAAGACATTTGCTAGGAGCTACAAAAAGGAACAAGCTTTCTCAAAGGATATTTGTTGATTGAAGGTAAGTATTTTGTGAGATTCTTTAAGTGTTAGATGAATTTTAAAGATCAAATTTACTATTTTAAGTGTTTTTTGTTTTTATAATGTTTATACGTAATGTAAGGGTTACATTTTAATTTATTTTTGTTTAATAACAATCTATCCAAAATGGCTTCTAGTTCAAGTTCAATGGCCCTAAAGACAAGTGTTCACTTCAACTATGAACAAGCATCACCTCTATGGAAGTATGTTATGATGATTCAACTTCTAGGAGGTTGGGCTTGTCTTTGGAATTGTAATCACCGTGAGTATTAGAGTTCTTTCAGTTAAGTGAAATTGCACCTCTATACTATTGATGTCAAGGAAAAGCTTTTGTTAAGGGAAATTGCACCTCTATGCTATGGATGCCAAGGAATATTGTTTGTTAAGGGGCAAATAAGGAGTTTCCAAAGAAACATATTATGGTTTATATTGAAGAATAGGAAGAAGGTGATGCTGTGAATGAGAGAAAAAAATAAAAATCTCATCCTTTAGTGAGGAAAGGATTAAGGAAGTCACCTACAAGGTCTCCTTCAATAGTGACTGCCTCACTTCCTTTCTTGGAGATGCCATCTACCAAAGAAGAAGATCCCACTATTTCTTGCGTCAAAAGAGGCCTATTGGAGAATGCATATCAAAATGAAGTGAGAGACAATGATGATGAACACATTTATGCCAATGCTTTTCCTTTGAATTTGGTGATCTCTGTAATGGTAGGAAATGATGACGACAATCAATCGAACATCTTTGGTTACATAGCTTCTGGTTATGAGAAGATGTGCACCACCTTATTATCAAAATTATTGTTTTTGGCAGAGATATCACTAAAACCAATTAAGGATTCATGGGTTGAAATAGGGGTGTTCATAATTTTTGATGGATGGTAAGATTGTTTATACTAACTTCTAATAAATGTCATAGTAGATTCCGTGTTCATCATTTTTGATGGATGGTAGAATTGTTTATACTAACCTTAAATAAATGTCACAGTGTAAGAACCCCAACCGGTTCTAACTTCTAATAAATGTCATAGTAGATTCCGTGTTCATCATTTTTGATGGATGATAGAATTGTTTATACTAACCTTAAATAAATGTCACAGTATAAGAACCCCAACCGGTTCTAACTTCAACAAACACTGGATTTGCTTCAATTGTTAATGTTTGATAAAATGTCAAACATATAAATGGTTTTGTTTTGTTTGTAATTGAATGGTTTTGCAATTACTTAACATATAATAATTTATTAAATAAACTAATTACTTTACCACAAATCTCTAACACCTCTATTACATTAATCCACCATGAGACTATTCATTAAGTCGAGTACAATGCCTGGAATAACATCATTCAGAATTCTGGAAATTAATTACAGCAGACCTGTAGCTGAACGCTAGAAATGTTGGACACCCAAAAATGTATTGCAGCTATCATGGAATGGACGCCAAGGCTGGAGTTTGTGAGAGAAAGGCACCAAATCACCAAAACGTGCCTTCTAAATCCCAAATGCCACTTTCTCTGCTCTCACGTGGCCCTCAAATAACTCAGCGGCTGCCCTTCACTTCACACACAGACTTATCTGCTAGCTGCAATCTGCCTTCAACCAATCATACCGTCTTTATTTCTTCATTGTGAATGATTGCAAATAATTAATCTGCAAATTCTTCCAACTATTTATCCAATCTTGGTCTCTGAATTAAGACCAATGACTGCACAATTTCGCTGGATAGTTTCACCAGTTCAGGGTACACAACAGCTGTAGAAATTCACAATTTCTCAAGCTCTTTCTCCTAAAACTCTTGTCTCAAAACCTTTCACAATTTCACAAAATCCAATAAACACAAATGCATAGAATGAATTTTGATTTCTCTCCAAGGCTCTTTTATAATATTTCACCATGAATCTTCATTAGCAAGGCTCTTTAATGATTTTGATATTTACTTTTTATAATATTGAGTTGACTTTATAATATATCATTAATAAAGTACACTTTTAATCAATGAGTATTAATTGCTCATTACCCTCAACATGGCCCCCACTTTATTATAAAGTCTATAACTTTATAATATAATTTAAATAATTAAACATCATTAAAGGTCATTAAAATATTAATATCTCATTAAATACTCATTATTTTGATGAGTCGTCTGAACCAAGGAGTCAACCATTGCATCTTTTGTCTGTATGACTGCCTTACTAAAAATAGAAATGACCCTTTTCGATCAACCTCTGACTTACTATAAATAGTAAGTATGGCAAACAAGGCCATGGAAATACCAAACGAAGGTCAGAATTGGAAACCACTAAACTCTGGAGACAATACAAGCCTCAAGAGCTCCTCTATCCCAACTCATCAGCTTACGAGGGTCAGAAAAATAGGCTAATCCTCCAAAATCCATGTCTGCTAAAAAGGGGACATTACATAGTAGATTCCTTAAGGGGCAACATTCATAAAGATTGTTGATTATGATGAGGGCAAGTGAAGAATGCAAACTTAATTTCCAAAATCCTCATTGAGCTCACAGAGATGGTGGGTGTTGGGAATGGTGTTCAAGTTATAGTGGACAATGCAAACAATTGTGGGCAATAGGACCTTTAGTTGAGGAAAGGTACAAGTCATTTTTTGGACACCATATAATTCACTCCCTCAATTTGGTGATGCAAACGATTGGTACTCAAATAGAGTGGGTGAAAAAGTATGGTTTGAGGGTAAGGAGATTTAGATGTTTGTGACAATCCATCATACATCTTGAGGCATCTTCAAAAATTCCTCCAATTTGGAATTGTTGAAGGTAAATTTATGAAATTTCATTTACATATTTTGAGAATTAATTGATGACATATTTACGTGTATGGATTTAAATTTGTTATTCATTTGTTGTTTTACACTACATTAGGTTGCTTAGACTTGTTTTGCATTGCAAACAATTGTTCTGGGATGAGAGATGTTGATTGACATGGTCATTAGCTATCAATGGAGTGTGTGGAGGCAATCAATTTCACAAAATGCCCAAATCGACTATATCTTGAGTTTCACCAATCCCATGATGAGTATGATTAGATTTGATGACACACCTTAGTTGTGTTTGTGAGAAATCTGAGATCATGGACTCCATGATAAAAAAAATAAAGTCAATAATAGTAGAGGAGATTGACCTCTAAGGAACTTTTTTAGAAGGGTGAAAAAATTAATTCTTGACCATTGGAACAAGATGCCACATGTTTGCATCTCTTTACATATGCATTATATTTCATTTATTACAGCACAACAAGAGTTTGGGCTGTCGAGTTTTGTTATGTAACTTTTCTCCAAGAGAAGATCAAGTTATGAAATAAACCTTTTAGAATTAAAAGGGAGATAAAAATTAAGGATATTATAATCCTTTGGTTTAAAGAAATATTAATAAAGAATGTTAATGAAAAACTCCCTGAAAAGAGAGTTATAATTATACTTATGAAAGGGTAAATAAAGGTGACCTTTTCGAAAGGGTGTGATGGTTTGGAAACCACCCCTTGAAAGGTTATATAAGTCATTTATGTGGGACTTGGAAGGGGCATGTAGATCACTCATAGAAGAAGAAGAAGAAGAAGAAGAAGAAGAAGATGATGATGATGGCTTGGTGGGCTATGGGGCATTTTGAGAAGGTGCACACAGTGTGTGTCCAACTTGGAGTACAACATACACCCATGAGTGTCCTGGCGAGGGCTGTGATAATTATGCCGTGAAGGCAGGTTGGGTTTTGTGTAAGAACTGGTTTCCTCCGGGGGTGCTATAGCCATAAAGGACTCAAGGCCACTAGAATCTTCTTAGAGTGAGGATGACCGTTCCAAGTGCTCTAGATTAAGATAAGTATTGGAAACCTTGATGCTATAAGATATTGAGAAGGTTTTACATATGATTGATGATAGTACGGTTGAATTATGTGGCTATGTTATTAAGTTTATCGTGTTAACAATTGACCCTATAATTCTTGTTAAAGATTATATCATGTCATAGTTAAATAGTTACTTTGGCTATTTATATTTAATTTAATCATATCACATCTAATAATTGATCTTTGAAGAGCACTAGATTATATTGAGAGTGGGGGGGGGGGGGGGTGGGGTTGAATTAGTATAATAACAAATCTTAACTCTCTTGATATTTGCAATGAAATTCAAATAGAATAGATAAATAAATAGATATATTTTTATGTACATATGTAAATTGATTCTTTTACAATATTTATAGGCACCAACCCCTTGACTATTTGTGAGCACCAAACCACTTGAAGCACCAACTCCCATTGCTGAAAGTAAGCAATGAAGCACCAACTTCACCTTCAAGAGGCACCAACCTCTGTACTTATGAGTTTCTTCTCTAATCTTCTATAATACTGGCCCCAAATCTGATATGAAGGTCTGATCAAACTCTTCTAAAAATATGCCTATATACCTGCAAAATAAGACTCAGTATTCTTTTTATCAGCAGTCAACCCTTCCAAAACATCTTTTGTGGTATATCATATATACATATGTATATGCAGTTTGGTGCATCCACAAAACACCCAATATGTGTATTTCTTCCCTTCATATATGCTCTATATTCTTTGCTCAACACCCACACTCTCTAACTCAAAACTTTATCTCTTTTATACCTTTATCCCCTAAAGGTTATGCCCTTTATTCCTTTGAAGAGACATGACTATCTATTACTTAATCGCTGTCTTTACATTTAGTAAATCACACTTCTTCGTTTTTAATTATTTGCTAAACATATAATCGCTGCTTTATAAAACAACTCTTCTTGAACACACCTTACATAATTTATGCTGCCGTATGTATTATTCTCTTAATGTTTTAACAAATATCATCACAGCTATCTCGACTACCATATATTGTAATCAGATTTTATGCGTATAGATCAACACAGAAATCAACAGTGAATAAAACCCCAGTCTAAAGTATGAATGCGACTTCTCATTCCAGTATTGGGCTGAACGTATCAAGCATGGATATTATCAATTGTTCACAGTAAGTATGAGTTTCGACTCCCAACCGTCTTCAATAATATTTGATGCCAAAGAATAAACACTGCAAATTTATTTCTTTCACCTGTCTTTTGTAAGGAACACAGACATCTTACGTATATTAGTACCGCTTAAACCATTTTCAGATACTTCTACTTTCTGTATAATATATCATCGCAGAATGTAAAGTATATTATGAAACTTTAGCAGAGAGTAAAGAATACATCATCGTTCATTGTTCCCGTGAATAGATAGAGATGCTGAGTGATACACATCACCGGTTCCAACACTATGACTAGTTCCCATGTATAGATATTATTTGATTCGTCTTTAAAGGTACATTGTTTATCATGACTTTTCTTCGGCATAATGTATCATCCACCTTTCATAAAAAAGAGACAATCATAGGTATGAGTGTGTTTTCCATCAGCTTATTGCAATCTGCCTCATCAGGATATATTTGATTATATTTTGATTTCAATGACAAATAATGACAAATATTTTAACAATCTTAACATTATTATTTAATCTTTTAATTCTGCTGCAACTACTTATTTGAGTCTTGGAAAAAGGTGCCATTACAAGTTTTCTTAAGTTTTTTGAACAATACTTTGTTGTAATTTTTCTGCTGTAGCTGCTATAGTATCTAATATTCTGTGAAGGCTTAGTTTGAATTATGTATTCTTGCATCTTGATGGTTCATGTTTGCTTATTTTAACTCTGTTGAACTACCTTAGATGTATAGAAAACTAAATCAATATTCTAGGTCAAGAGTCCTGGATTTCTGTAGCAAATTTCAGAAACATAGACCCAGGTAAAGTAACTAGTATGTCCTTGCCTCCTAATTTAATGTAATTTTGAGCCCCATTAAATTCTATTTGTCTCATTCATGAACTGTAATAATTTATTGTCATTTCTTGAATATTTCAGGTGTGATGTTCTTGAAATAAAATCAATATCAGTTCAACTTAATGTTTTTGCTATAGCTGCTTTAGTTTCTACTTTATCATGAAGGCTTAGATAATTTGAATGATTGTTTGTTGGAACAAATAAAGGTGATGAAATTGTTTGTGTTCATTTTAGACATTGTTTATGTTGGGAAATGTTAGGAGTATGAGAACTCCAATGAATATGAGATGCCTTTTCTCCGGAAGTCCACATTTCTTCCAAGCGTGTCTAATGCCTCCTCAAGTGCTATGGAGACAATCCCTCCTTTGCTGCACAAATCACCAATCAAATGTTTGCACATTGGACACCTTTTCTCCAAATGTGCACCTCCTTTGACTGTGTCTAATGTCTCCTCAAGTGCTTGACAAATCATTCTCTCCCCTGCTTGCTTCTTGAAGGGACACATAATGCCAAGCCCCCTCTTTTCTTTAGGGGCACAAATGTGGTGCTTCTCATGCAATGAATCACCCCTAAGTGAGAAGCTAGCTTGGGATGATAAAAAAAACCTCCTGCCTCTGTTGTCTCCAGCCTCCGGTGATCCTATTAGTCCTTACACTCCAAAAGTAGTATCAAAGGAAGTAACATAATCTCCGAAAGTACAATCAACACAAGAATTAATCTTATACCCCACAAATTCATCAATATCAAAAACATTCATACAACACTTTCAAACAAGATCATTATAAAAATCCTCAAGTAAAATTATATATCTTGCACTTACAATATGGAACCACTTGGCATGAGTTTCAAGTTTAATATTTTGACCAGATTGAGTAAGTTTAGTTTCTAGTTCTGAAAGGCAAGACAAGACTTCATCTAGTCTTTCACTGACACCAGCCATTTGTTCTGCAAGCTGACCATAGTCCTGGTCTTGAAGTTCCCACATTGAGTCTGGCATGCCATTATCATATTTTTCGCTGTTTACCTTTTCCCAAGACAATGGAGACTTAAATGAATTTTCTGTGGCCTTTCTGGATGATCATAATCTTCCCTTTTACACATATCGTTGCTGCTATTTCTGCTCCATCTTTTAACATACTGATTCTTTAACCCAGGCTTTGTCTCAGTAATCCAGGAAAATGACCTAGGACTGGCAACTGCAGAATCATTTTGCAATAGCTTGGACTTAAGGTTATCAGGAAGTGCCATTATAGCTGTTAACACCTTGAGTTGAATTTGCTCAATATAGGAGTGAGGAATATATGACCCATCAAGGCTCGGTTTCTGATCAATCTCTTATCACAGCATCTTGGACACGATTCAACTCATTGGCATCCACGTTTTTTCATTCATTCTAAAAACAATAATATATTAAACTAATTAGGTTCATTGAATATCATATCCAATTTTCTACCTCAAATTCCTACTCATGAGCTTTTGAATTCAAAAATTCAGATTATTTTCACATCAATTATTCTTTGTAGCAATAAACTTTGAGTACTATTAATATGAACCCTATGACGTTTCTCTTTATGCATCGATCAGCAGTTTCATACATCGCTTCGCTTATTACGTTGCTCTCAATGCATTGATCAGCAGTTTCATGCATTGCTTGGCTTATTACATTTTACAGATTCAGCTGCTGCTATGCAAAATCAATTCACACTTCATGCCATTCTCCCCCGCACTCCTCTGATACCAAATGAGAGCGCTAAATGTAAACTTGGTTGTTTATTGATTCAAATTGTGGCCTTTTAAAGAGGCAATACAGTTGCACAACTGACTAACAGTTTTTTAACAGTTCATTAAAATAAACTAAACCTAAAATAATGTAATACACCAACATATGAAAGCCCTATGTTTGAAACTCAAAATTTGAACTGAGATATCCTTAAATTTTTTTGAAATAGAAACTCTGAAAATTAGTATCTGACACAAACTGGAAATTTAAAAACTGGGATTTACTTAAAAATCTCAGAAACTGTTCTTGTATGTTTTTTCTTGGGACTGCAAAAATAATACAACGTTACCTTAGATAGAATACCGGATCATACAAATAAAGAGAGTATAACTTCTTGGTAGGATATCGGCACTGACTCGGGTCAAAGCAAGTGAATATGGATTCTTTTGTGGCAAATACAGTCTCAGGTTTGTTTAACTCTTCTTTTTCTAGATGATGAAAATTCTTTAGCACATAAGGTCATATCTGTTCTTACTCTCCTATCATGATTCAGACTAAGTTGCCAGTTCAGATTCGGGTTTGAAATTCGTTCAAACTTTTTTTGGGGTGGGTTCGAATTTGTTTTGAGTCCGTCTGTACAAAAATATATGTTTCCTTATATATATGTATATATATATATATATATGTGCAGCAGCAAATAAGTTCATACACCACTATGTTAATAGTAAAGCTAAGTTGCCGGTTCGGATTCGGGTTCGGATGCGGGTTCGAGATTCGGGTTCGAAATTCGTTCAAAATTTTTTGGGGGTGGGTTCGAATTCGTTTTGGGTTCATCTGTACAAAAACATATGCTTATATATGTATGTATATGTATATGTATATGTATATATGCAGCAGAAAATAAGTTCATACACCACTATGCTAATAGTAAAGCAACATAGCAAAATACAGCACCATATATATTAATGTTTTAGTCCAAATGACATATTTTTTACCTTTTTGGCCTTTTTAGTGGTCTATTTTAGGCTTGGAGGGTTTGATTGACCAAAATAGACAAAAAAAAAACTTTCAAAAGGTTAAAAAAATCCATTTTTTGGCCAAATTCGGCCTGGATCCTACCATATATTTGCAAATTCGCCATAAAAACAGAAAAATTTGTGCCAGGTTTGTCTGACAGAATTTGGGCAGACTTTTGCAAGAATATGATAAGAACCAGACTTTTGCAAGAACCGGACCAGACTTTGGGGCTGCCAGGGAAGAATTTGGTAACATAGTAGTAAAGTAACACAGCAAAATACAGTACCATATATATTAATGTTTTAGTCCAATTGACAAATGACATATAAAACAACCTTTTTGGCCTTTTTAGTGGTCTCTTTTAGGGTTGGAGGGTCGAATAGACCAAATTAGGAAAAACAAAACACTTTAAAAAGGTCAAAATCTTGTTTTTAGCCCAAAGTTGGCCCGGGTTCTGCCGCTGGGCAACTAATGCACTCCAAATTCGCCCAAAGTCTGCCCAGGTCCGCCTGACAGACTTTGGGCCGAATTTGGGGCTCTGGGGCTGAATTTGTGCTGAATTTGACAAGGACCAGACTCTGCACTGAATTGAACCTGACTTTGAGGGTTGCACGAACGAATCTGGTAACATAGGATTCAGATTTATCCTTTTTATATCTGTAGCATAATGAGTAACCACTTTTGAGTTTTGGCTATAGTTTCCAAGTTTGGAAATCGGGGTTCATATAGGAGATAGAAACACAAACAGAAAATTAGGGAAAAATGGGAAATTCCTGCTCAGGAATAAAAGCATCTATCTACATACATACTACACAAATATTATGTCTTATAATTATAATTGCTGAGCTGAGCATAACATGTTGGCTGAGGTTTGTATCTATGGAAAGAAAGAAATAATGAATTGGAGAATTTATACTAATGTCCACAAGTGACCAAAATAATTCAGTGAAACTCAGAAATACCGCTGTTGACAAATGCAAAAGGGAGCAAATAAGAAGCTACCAAGAAGCTAAAAGGTATCTTAAAAAAGAAAAGCTAATAAAAATAAGTCTATTCAGAAAGGAAAACAAAAAATGTCTGGAACTGATTTGACAAACTTGGTTCATCTTAAAAATCCATAATCTGCAGGATTTGGAAACTATGGTTTTACCTGCAAAGTTATTAACAGAAAATACAAATGACTTTACAAAACCTTGTACATAACAAAAGTCATATACCAATAATTTGTCTCCTTCAGTTATAAGGTTTATTACTTATCTACTATACACCAAAAGCATGAGGTTTATATAAGCTAAGCATCAGAGTACAGGAAATATTTCTGCAAAATCATGTAAAATACTTCGTAAGTTGAACTCAAGTGTATAAAAGCAAAGAAAAAGAAGAAAAATAAAACAGTTATTGTAACTTGTTTTGATTTTGTATAGTTTGATTTGTATTATGTAATTTTTTCCCCATATATATTGAATTTACATCCCTGAAACATGCCCCAATCATTGAATTGTAAAAAATACGTTCCTTTTACCTCATAGTGGAGCACCAAACATCATCAAGGAACCTTTATCTCACCTTCTTTTCTTCTTATGTATTTCCCTTTAACCTAATTTTTCCTCTCACGACAAACCACCATGGATTGTATTGGTGCCTACACCTTCGACCTCCTCTCTAACCAAAATAACTAGCATATATAGTTTCTCCATTAGTTTGAGCTGCCCCTTACTTAGAAAAGGTTTTGAAGAGTGCGAGTGAGTTGTGGTGGTTGCATGCAAACATCTGAACTGTTCTAGCTTTTCTTAACAATGTCTTCACCCAAGCTATCTTCTTAATGTCCTTCAATGTGTGCAACAACATGACACATGGGGTCCAAAAAATATTTTTGCAAGCACTCTACTATCATATATAGGGTGAGCTAGTCATAACTTGCTCAAAATTTGAAGCCCTTGCCTCCTTTGGCCTCCATCAAAAGCTGAAATCTAAAGTTTGCATCCTTGCACATTCTTGAGCAATCGACAACTCTAAGAGAATGTGAGTCTGTTAGCAAGGAAAAGAGCAGAGCAAAGCACAAAATAGGAAAACCTATTGCAAACAACTGCAAGAAGATTGCAGAGCTCTTGACTGACATTTAACCCCTTGGAAAAGATCCATTTTGTAAGGGGCACATCCCAAAAAGAAAATATATGCATAGAATAGAATGGAATGTAACAGAAGAAGAACAAGTAGAATAAGAAGTAGAGAATGTAAGAGAGCATAAGTAGAGAGAGAGAGAGAGAGAGAGAGAGCACTTAGATGAATGTATGAATATATTATAGATGAGATATGTATTGGAATGATCGGAATGCAATATAAGTTATATCAATACATTGAAGTTCGACAATGGTCATGTATGATGTTATGTCTGTCATTTAATTTCTGTTTATAAGTCATCCTGATACCTTGTCTGATTCTGCACTATAGATTAATATAAGTTATATCAATACATGGAAGTTGAACAATGGTTATGTATGATGTTATGCCTGTCATTTAATTTCTGTTTATAAGTTATCCTGATACCTTGTCTGATTCTGCACTATAGATTAATGTCTAATCCCTCTTCTACTATTGAGTTTGGGATATAATTACAATGCAGAGAATACTTGGGGCATAGAACTCCGGTCTGTGATCCCCCACTTTTCTTGCTAACAAAGTCAATAGCACTTGTAACAATAATGCTGACTAGTGGGTTGATGTCTAATGTCAGTACACTTATCCATGATAATGTGGCAGCCTACATTATCCACATTTATCTCATGTCTTTAATCAACAAGTTCACTCTTAGTTATTTTAATATTTTGTCAAGGAGGATGATGCACAATCTATGTTCAAGGGGGGGTTATATGAACTAGAACAAACATGATGAGAAAGAATCAGCAAAGGGAACCACTGATAAATTTCTGTATATTGCAATTTAATATAAAACATACTAGTGGTATGAAACTATCTTCATCAGCCAAGATGTTGCCAAGTAGGCACATAATAATCTTGATCTTGAGCCATTGCTTTTTGGTCTTTACTCATTTTCATCTTACCTGCTTCCTTCTTCAAGCACATGGGTTGCTGCATAATACTTTCTCACCTGTTTCTAATGGGTTTCTAACGATGAATTAAATTAGACTATTTTAGGTATATGGGTTATCTTTGTGGACTAGAACTTTTTGGAAGATATATCCCTGCTCAGTAAAGATGTGACATTAGAAAGAGTTGGATTTTGTTTGTGTAAGACAGGCTTGACTGTTTTTGAACATGTTGAATTCTTTTTTCTATTAAGATGCAGGGCCATGTTCCTTTTTTGCTTGCTATTTTAGGGAACATCTTTCCTTTTAGTAACTGTTTTAAATAATTTTTTCTTTGGAGTAACATGGATGTTTACTTTTATTTTTAAAAATGGGCCAAACTCAAGTTTTGCCATTATCTATTTCACGTCTTGAAAAAGGTGACTTGAGACAATATGTGCTACATGCTAGTGGTTCAGATAGTGTGTTGCTGTTGAATGTGTTCAATATTTTTTTTGTTAGTTAGTTGACCTTTCTCTGACTCTAAATGCAGGTGAGAATGGGAGTGAAATCTTTGCAAGATTAAAACGGGATTTTCTTCCCACCATCAAAAGTGGTGCCATGTATTGGCCTCTGTGTGATTTCATTACTTATAGATATGTCCCTGTGCATCTTCAGGTAATTCTTAGCTTTTTTTCATTGGTAAGAGTGGATGCAATTTATGTTTATTTTATTGAACAAATATGTATTTAGTGTAGTTTGAGATTGAAGTTGCTCTTTCTGCATCAATCATTGTGGAAGTGTTTCTTATGGTTTTTTAATGGGGATAGCATTCAAGTTTTTCTTGATTTACATTTTTGTATGAGCACAAATTTACAAATACATCCAAAGATTGCCAATCATAATCGGTGTTCATTTATATCAGCATTAAACTGATTGTTTATCAGTGGTTCTCTGAGTTTCAGGGAAAGTTGATACCAGGAAAGAAAAAATCATTTGCATTTTCTGGAATGCAGGGCAACTATTAAAATAAAATATAAAATTAATATTTGAGTTTTAAAATAACTTGATTACAAATTTGAAAATAATTACTAAACATGTGTTGGATATTTAAACACAACCTGTAAATTTTACTGCATTACAATAGCACTTTCTGATAATAATTGTAGCAAAACACATTTTTGAGTATACATTTTTTTCTAATTAAGTGATACGTATGGAAGGTTGACCTCTGCTAGGTATCTATGTATGCATCCTATTTTAACACATTTTGCCAAAGCAAAAGGTAGTAAAGGTTACTAAAAGCCAACTACTGCCACAGTTAAATATAATTAATAACAAATCTTTACAGGTGATATGAACAAAAGATAGATTATTAATTTATTCATTGTCAGATTATAAAGTATGTCAAGATTTTGCCACTGAGTATTCCCAAATATTTCCATGCCAGGTGTCCTGACAATGGCAAGGTAAAGCATTCCACTTTCCTGATCTTTAACAAAAAATTTACAGTCACATTAAAACCTGCAACATAGAAGCATAAATCTTTTAAAAGTTGCGATAAGTTGTGATTCATTTTTCTTGCTCCCAGTGTGATTTTTTATTCAAGAAAATTGCGAATTTCTGCATAAAACTGTTCAAAATGATTTGTACATTGCAAATTAACAGAAGTAAAATAGTAGTTTTTCAGCTAAAAAAATCAGTTTCTGGGATATAATTGCTGCAAAAATCAGAAAAATAACCTGTCCTTACCCTAAACCATTTTCCCTCCAATTTCCAGTTAAATTGAAAAATCTTTATCTTCTGGTTTATTGAGTTATTGCTGTGAGATTTTTTCTGCTATGATCTGCTCCGCCTGCAAAATAAAAAGGGACCGTTGGAGCTCTTGGATGAGACATATCAGAAGGAAGCTTATATTGCAAATCCAGACCAATCCTTGAACCTGTAATGTCTCCTTTTTGGAATTGCCCTAATTTTGCACTAGAATCACAATTTCCATTAAAATAAGAATTGTAAGATGGTTAGAGATATAACTTTACCTCCTAAAATACCTTTATACAAGATAATTCCTGATTTAGGTCCTACAACACCAAAAGGGAAACAAGAGCACAAATATACATTCATGGATTGAAACATGATATAATCTATCTTATTACTTTTATAAAGAGGATTTCAATTTATAACATGTAATGTGTAGTGTTTTGCTCTCATTAGAGGTGGATGGAGATATTACAAAAGGGTGCCCTAGCCCAACCCTAGGCCCAAGAGCGGAATCTTGTCCCTCTTGGCCCCACGCTTTGTGGGGTTGGTGTACCTAGTGGGACTCACTATTCCCCCGTATTGTAACTTCTTCTACCCATGTGGATCATACCTTGCAAGATAGTGCCTTTGTATGATGTAACTTATGCCCCTTCCACCTCAGGCCTTATCAAGTACCTCTGTATGATGTATTCCATGCCATTCCACCGCAGGCCTTACCTAGTGCCTTTGTATGATGTAGCAGTCCTTTCCACCATAGGCCTTAACTTATCTTGTAAGGTAATGATATTAATGCATTTGGGGGCATAGATCTTATTTACATCATTTATTTATATGGTAATTATGGCTAATCCATGACTATGCCTAATCCTACAAATATATTTTACAATTGAACAATACACAGAATCTGATGAGAGTATCTACTTATGTTACTATGACACAGTTAGTATGATCAACAACCATAAACCATTTGCAAATATACATACAAGTCCTCTCTCTCTCTCTCTGATATATATATATATATATATATCAGACATTTGTACAGTAATTATTCTGCATTTGAGAAACAGTAAAATATATATAATATCTGCTATATACTGTGCTCAGAATATAACATACCGCCCCATATATATATAATTATACTGGCCAGCAAATAGAATGAAATTCTGATTACCACCATATTATCTCGGGAGGTGATAATATATACCGCTGGGTTTGGTTTTTGTCCTTATTATCTTTTGCAGCTAATTTCCTCTCTGATTTCTGTCACTGCCAGTCGCTACATCCAATCTTTCTCTTATCTCCATGTTTCCTTCTATTCACTCACCCTCTGCCTGTATGATGCCTTTGTGCTACGTCAGATAGTTCTCTGGACGGTTGATTTCCTTATCTTCTTGATTATCGCTGGCTGAGTATATATTATTCCTTTCCATGCGTTTGCCACGATTCCTTACTATTCTATGCAAACTTATACCATATTCACCGAAGGTTTTGTGTCTTTAGGTAGTTAAAAGACACGTCTCTCTCTTTTATGAATTGCAGCTATTCATAACTTTACGTTAGTTTATTAAGTTAATTTCTTATGGTAAGCAGATGATCACTGACTTAGCTTAATCACTATTCTTAAAACATAATCACTGTCCTTAAATATTAATCTTTCAAACTAATTAGTCAAGCTCTGTCCTGTGATTTATATATTAATCCTTTATCAAACTTGTTATTGGCATGACTGCTCCTATTTGTTTACTCCAGTCGCTGCTATATATATTAATGATAATTGCTACATATAATTTATTAGTGTTCACTGTTTTCTGTTCTAACAATCGCTTCCTCTCTAATTACTGTTTGTAATTCCAGATTTGTACATATCGCACCTTACTTGATGATCATTTGTTATTTCTTGACTAATTTTAATTTGTCAGCCTTTTCTCTTAATGATATATTCTTAATATATATATTGTTTCTTACTAAGGGGCAGCTGGAATTTCTTTTATATCTGCTGACTCATATTCCTTATGTAATAACAAATTGATTATTTTTATTTATTCTTTGGTCCATCTTATTGTTATTTGTCATTATTATTTATTTATTGTATATTTTAAATATCTTTATTATTTAATTATATAATATTATTATATTATATATTATTATTTCAATAATACATTATTATATTTACATATTATATTATTATTTTAATAATATATTATTATGCTAAGAGTAGATTATATTATATTATTAAGTTTTCTTTTATTATTATCCTTTGTTTAATCAAACTATTATTAGTATTATTATTATTTGTATTTCAAAATGGGAACAGGGGACATGACAAAACCATCCTCCCTGTTGAGCACGACTGATTTGGAGTAGTATTGGTAAGGGTGTCTTCCTAGGAAGTTCCAATGCTTCATCCTTGTGAGTATCACCTGGATTCATTGAGACCTAAGAAGATCATTCATGCTTATTAGCATAGTCATCAGGAGATTGCGTCTCCCCCTTTGGAGACGTGTCTCATAGACAAAGAGGTGTCTCCGAGACCTTGCACGTACCTAGAGACTTCAAATTTGGGTGGAGACTTTGTGTCAAAGTCTCTTGACGTCTCCAAGTCTCCCGCCATGAATTTTGATGTCTCCCACGCGTCTCCAGAGGAAAAAGCATATTAAAAAGTAATAAAAACAACATTTAATTTTTTATTTGTTTGTAGTGTGAGTTTTGAACTATTTGACTCTATATGACACAATATTAAATGAGTAAATGACATTACTATTAGCATTAGTATTTCTATTAGTAATTTGAATTTCAGATTTGATATTTTGATTCAATGGTTTTAATCTTCATACTTAAACTTTCCATTGTTCTTGTTCTCAAAGCTCTATGTTATGATTTTTTTTGGAAATTATTAAACTATATTAAATAAAAAATTGTTGCCTCCAAGTACGCCCGTCTCCTATTTTTGAAAAATAGCCGTACCAGTACTGATACTAGTCTTTGAGACGTCAAGTCTCCCCGTCTCCAGGTGACTATGCTTATTAGTGATGGGTTCATGTGAACCATAGTGTGCCAACAGAACTATTGATGCTGCAATATAAGTTAGATTAGCCTTCAATTATGTAGGAAATCTGCTTTCTTGCAGCTGTTTCCTTCAGATTTGAATTATTAGACTCTCTTGTCATAGATGTTGTGGTAGCACATCCATTAATATGGTTTCATGAACAGATAAACAATTGAGGAGTGTAGTATAGGCTTCATGCATGTTTCTCTTTGGATCATTTCACATCATGATAATCAATATGAAATTTAGTCATGATTAAGGAACTTTGCTATATTTTCAATATTTACGATTGTTACAAATAAATAAAATTTTATAATAAACATGAGAATTTAGTTATAATAAATACATGAAGGGTTGTGTTTTGTACACTGCTATATACCAAGATATTGTAGCAACATATATTTAGGAAATTTTCTGTTTGATTTATAAGCAAATATAAGGTGCATCCTTGGAGGGTATATGGGCAATCTAATGGGACCTAACTAACAACCAGTAGCTTACAAGGAAGGAGATATTAATGCATGTCATTATTTTATGCAAGAGAGTTGGGATCCGTTACGTCTACTTGGGAAGAAGGGTTGAAACTCGGAAGACATGTATAAACATTCGACATGAGGAGCTTGTATATTACATTATTGTTGATTTTGATGCCTAGGGTGATCTGGAGAAAGATCCCCAAGAGTATAGAATTAGAGGTCACAATAACTAAGGAAGGTTTAGCACGGAATGGAGCATCTTTGGTAAAGAGAATGTGATTTAGTCATTGGATTTGGCCACAGTTGGCCTTATTAATGCAGTTATGTAGGAGGCTGAAAAATGGTACTTTGGTGGCATCAACATTTGAATAAGATTACATATTCAGATTCTCCTTGAAAAATTATACACAAAAAAAGGCACTCTGTTTCAATATTGTTTGTTGCATGTTATGACTTTTAGAAGTCAGAGAACAAAATTTGACGCAAGGTGGTAGTTTTGTAATCAATCTTTTAAAAGAGGCAATATTGCCAAGAAATAGGGGGTTTTGAAATTGCTCTTTGTTGAAAAGAGGCGGTTTGATAACCCATTGACTAGTGGAAAGTAGTGTTTGTGTACCAATTTGACGCGCAAGAAGAGGAAGCAATAAGGAAGTGTTTTGTCTCCAGATTCTTGTTGTTTGGGCTTCTACTTTCATCTGTAATTCTTTCATGTTGTTGTTACCTTCTCATAGTCATACAAAAATTTAACTATTTTTAAAAAGACATCGAGTTTTCTTGAGTTCTTCCTTTGTTGCCTCGGTAACAAACTTGGGTTGTCCATTTGACCCAAGTGTATTTGAGATGTACCCAAGTTGATGGATGGATCTGAGACATGCGTTAGTTGTACTTGTTGGACTTGGATTGGGAACCAAACTTGAACTGGATGGGTTTGGGTGTGACTGTTATCAATGGCAAATAATAAGTTCAACTAATAGAGCATGCTCTGATAAAGTAATAGAATATAGTACATAGAAGATTAATTCAATGGAGTTTGCATATATACATGTAGTCTAGGGAAGCTTGAGCCAAATTAGATGTTTAATGTTTCCCTTGTCTATGATTATCCAATATAGAGGAAACCAACAATTTCCAGTTATAACAAAGCTGTAAAATGCTAAAACTAAACATGGAAACCAACTTGAAGCCAATTGAATAACATAGTCAAATAATCAAAACTTAACAAAGTCGTTTTGCATTAGCTACGACATCACCCCCAAAAAGAAGTTGGATTCCTAGTTGACAAGTAGGGTTTTAAATGATGCGAACAAAGAATTATATAAATCATGTAATATCAAGAAAGGTGGTCCATAGTTTTGGTGGCTTGGTCGAAGAGGAAGGCCTTACTCACCATTTGTTTGCTCTTGTAGCTTGAACAACATAATCAAAAGGAAAGATCAGAGGAACATAACAACAAATATCTCAAAGGTGATGCTCAACATACTTGTGGTTAATAAGAATACATCATTTGGAGTAAAGCCTTTGTTCTAGAAAAATGAACCAAGATTGCATCAAATATTGGAATATATACCAAGCATGTGACATTGAAATTGGTCACCATGAGAAAAGGCAATGTTCTTCAAAAGGATATAAAATCCATGATTAATCACTTGATGATATTCAATGTGTCTTGAACCCTGTAATGTCCCCATTTTAGGCAGTTGTTGTTTCTGGGTGGTTTAGCCTATTCCTGGCCCTCGTAGGCTAACACACGTGGTTAGAGGGTCCTGTTGGGCAGACATCAGTGTGGTTTCTTCTCCAGGGTTCAATGAGGTGCAGGCTTGGCCTTTGCAGAAGTTTCAGAATTCAGTTTCTCATACTATTATAGTAAGTCATTTAGACGAGGTTACTATTTATAGTTGGGCACCTGAATGTGAAATGTGGGCAGTGTCGATTTCGGTATTCAGTTGGTCTGGTGAAATAAGAAGTTTGCCTAAGTTATAACGTTCAATCATCATTAAAGGTGACTTCAATAATAATTAATATTATATTTTAACGTTATATTTGCACTTTATGACTTGAGGGGTCTTCAGTCATTAAAGTGGGGCCATTTTATAATTATTTGTTGAGGCACCAATATTGAGGAGATTATTTAATATTTCTAAAGTGCAAATATTATATCATATTAATGTGACTTGTTGGAGAAGCCTCAGGAATTGAACCTCATGGAAGAATTATAAAAAGGCCAAAGTGAAAATTGGTTGATTATGCTATTGGCTATTTGCTTTTGTTAGTGAAAGTTCTTGGGAGTTGTGTGCATGAAACCTAGGGTTTTTGATATTTTCCATCATTGGAGGACGTTAATTATTCAGTGTATGTGCAATTTTGAGACTCTGAAAGATTAGTTGAATCTATTTTTATCTATGGGCTTTATTCAGAGGTTCAGATTGTGCAAATTGGTTGAAGTTTTGGGAAATCGAAGGCCAAATCAAAGATAAATCCATAGCAGATTTATTACTGCTGTTAACAGTATTTTATGACTGAATTTATTGGATCTCAAGGGCAGCTGTACAGTATTTTTGGCCCTATGTGAGACCCAAAGCTTAGATGTCTGGTTTCTAGAGTAAATTGTTTACAATTTGTGCCTCCAGTTTCTTCAGTATATGGGTGTCTTAGCTTTTAATGTGCATTGCACTCTGGAATTGAAGGGGTTTCTGGCAATATTCCAAGTGCTGCATTTGGAGTCCAGGTTTTCTTTCAGTTGCAAATTACATCTCTAGAATTTAATAAATAAATTCCTTATGATTGTATCAATCTTTCAGTAGATAAGTAGCATTTTGCAATGCAAGGTTCTGGAAATTAGTTTAGTTTTCTTCTTATGCAAGCATTGTTGTATTTGCCAATAATTTTTATAAATTCCAAAAGGTCATATATTCAAAAAAACCACAAAAAATAGAAAACATTGTAGAAACAAATCAAAACTCAGACATTTATAGGATTGTTTAGAGGTTGAGCCAGCAGGGCTTATCGTAGTGGTATCAGAGCAGTTTCATCTTGTTGGGTTAATTAGATATATTCAGTTTCATGTCAGGGACTTTATGTTGCATGCCAGAGATTTTCACTGGCATGTTAGTTTTGAGGCTACCCAGATGTTTGCATGTCGATTTTGAGGGTTGCATGTTAGTGATCAACACTTGCATGTTAGTTTTAATGGTTCCATGTCAATGTTTAGTGGTGGCATGTGTGATATTAGTTGTTGCATGTTAGTATTTGTGATTGCATGCTAGTTTTTTAGAAGGGTTTTCCTACCAACTTGTTGGGTAATTTTAGTTGCAGTTTGGAAGTTCAGTTGAACAACATGACTATTTCTTGGAAGTAGTCAAATGTCATGATGAAATAATTGGAAAAGCTTAGACAAAGTTATGAAAGGATGGGTGAATTGCTTTCACACCCAACAACCATAGACAGATTAGCACAGTATATGACATCCATTCTTAAGGGGTCTACATCACAAAACAAAAAGGAGAAACAAGAGGTCTTTATAGGTGAAGTATCTAGAAATCTTTACATTGAATTTTCAACAGCTAGTGACCAACATACAACTGATCCTATGGAGAGCAAAAACTAGACTTACATTAAGAAGGATGTTGAGCGCAAGACACTTCATGATGACCTCAAGATTAGAGAAGAGCAAGTGACTTTTGAAAATAAACCAGTTGTACTAGAACAGCTACATGAAGATAAGGTTTCTTGTGATGCTTAATTATGTGAGTCTAGCATTGCTTCATCCTATCATGGTAAAGAATCAGATTGTGGTTCGAGGAATGTTATTCATACACATGAAAGTCTATTGGAGGCCCAAGATAGAATGGTGGATGTGAAAGTTGATCTGTTACTTAGTGGAGCAGCCACTAGTGTTTTTACTACACATGATGGAGATTGTTCACAAAGGCATAATGTCATTACTGATTTGTTTGAGAATATCTGCATTAAGTCCCATCATTCTCATGAGATAGGAGCTTGTGATCATGAGAAAGCCAATTATATGATATCAACCATTGATGGCAGCCCTACACCAATTGGCAGACATAAAGATATTAAGCATAAGAGGATTGATTTTGTATATTTTGGCATTGAAGAGGTAAAGATGTCCAAAAAGATGAATGTAGAATGGTTGCAAAAAGCCAAAGAGGCTAGATGAGTAGCTGTTGGTGTAATTAAATATTCCTAATTACACTTTACTTAATCTTACTTAGGATAATGCATTGCATAGTAGTTTGTCATTGAGACACCTAGGAGTTTGCACCTAATTTAAGCACATGGTGTAGGAGAAATTCTACTTTAGGTGTGAGATCCACCTTTGGTGGACATGTGATTACATCATGCATAGGTGATAGCTTATCTAGTTCTTATCATTGTCTCTTATTGCCTTGCCTATATATGCAGGCCTATTATGTACATTTCAGTAATGTAATGTCTATGTCCATTATCAATAATATCATTCTTGCATCTTAATGCAATTATCTTGCCATTCTCTTGTGGAAGTTATCTTGGTCTTTCATTTGATCCTAAGGGTGTTGTAGAGTCACCTAAAACTCTAACAGTAGCTGCCAATGCAAGACAACATCTTCAAGAAGTGAAAGAAAAGGTCAATCTCATCAACATATCAAGACAAAAAAGGATAGATAACATTAGAAGACTCTTTATTCAAAGAGAGGATGAATCTAAAAATGCACTTTGTTCTAATGATGACGATGAGATTGATAAGTTTGGTCAATTGAAGGACTTGGTAGAGATTACCAACATGAGGAAATAAGAACAGATTGAGGTTTCTTCATGTGAGGTGGAAGTTGTTCATAGCTTGGAGACTCAATTGACAATGAAGGAGGATGAGATTATTGCAACATTATCTCATCATGACAGGATGCACAAATTGATTGAGGATCATCTTTGGGTGGTTCAGTTAGAGAGAAGACAAAAGGGGATTGGAGTAGAGTCTTCTCATGATGATTTGCAGGGTGTCAAAGAAGGTATGGGGACAATGAAGTTGAATTACTTGAACCTTCTTTTAGACAAAGACACCCTTCTTAGCCTTGTTGGGATCTGTTTAGAAACCCCAATGAGGAAAAAAGAGGAAGCTGATAAGCTCTCTCAAGAGCTTGAGGTCGCTTGGGATTCTTTTAAGGCAACCAAGACACTTGTTGATGATAGTAGCATGAGCATTCACACTCAGGATATAGGTGTCATGGTAAGTCAAGCATTAGACTCTACATCGGCACTATAGAGATTGTCATTGGACAACCTCATCGGGAGGAGATGATTTCCTCTAGGACTTGCACATGGGATGATGATGTCAACTCAGCTTCTTTCCAGGGAATTAAAGGCTGCAAGTGCCCCACCCAATTGTTTGTGGGGAATTACTTGCAGGGACAACAGTTAGTTATCCATCATGCTATTATGTATCCAACAAGGTTTGCTACTTCTAGGTCATAGAAATTTTATACGGATACATGGTTATGGGATGATTATGGGGGTAGTAGGCATGATGGCTTGGCTAGTCACCACGTCCTTGGGAGTTGGGGCATAGGAGAGAGAGAGAGAGAGATGTGTTGTGGATACTTTCATATATTCATATCACTTCATGACTGATGGATGTGATGTTCATTTGTATTGGGATTGAGCGGCGATAGGCTTGATACTATGTATTGGATGGGTCCCAGTGGATTGCTTCACCACTTCTGGCAAGGTGAAGACGTGATCAGATTTCCAGAGGGGAAGTCAAAGGATATCAGACATGAAAAACTTTCTTTTTGGATTTGGGATCCAGATAGAGTGAACTTCTAGAGGGTTTTCTTCTGGCAGTTGAGATTGCTTGGGGACAAGCAATTTTAGAGAGGTTGGATTGTAATGTCCCCATTTTAGGCAATTGTGATTTTTGGGTGGTTTAGCCTATTCTTGGCCCTTGTAGGCTAACACAGGTGGTTAGAGGGTCCTGTTGGGCAGATATTAGTGTGGGTTTCTTCTCCAAGGTTCAATGAGGTTCAGGCTTGGCCTTTACAGATGTTTCAGAACTCAGTTTCTCATACTTAGTATTTATAGTAAGTCATTTTGACAGTTTTACTATTTATAGCTGGACACTTGAATGTGAAATGTGGGCAATGTCGATTTCGGGGTTCATTTGGTTTGGTGAAATAAGGAGATTGCCTAAGTTATAACCTTTAATTATCATTAAAGGTGACTTTAATAACAATTAATATTATATTTTAACGTTATGTTTGCACTCTATGACTTGAGGGGTCTTTAGTCATTAAAAAGGGCCCATTTTATAATTAATTGTTGAGGCACCAATATTGAGGAGATTATTTAATATTTCTTAAGTGCAAATATTATATCATATTAATGTGACTTGTTGGAGAAGCCTCAGGAATTGAACCTCATGGAAGAATTTTAAAAAGGCCAAAGTGAAAATCAATTGATTATGCTATTGACTATTTGCATTTGTTGTTGAAAGTTCTTGGGAGTTGTGTGCATGAAACCTAGGGTTTCTGATATTTTCTAGCATTGGAGTAATGTTAATTCTTTAGTGTATGTGCAATTCTGAGATTGTGGAAGATCAGTTGAATTTTTGCATATCTGTGGGCTTCATTCAGAGGTTCAGATTGTGCAAATTGGTTGAAGTTTTGGGAAATCGAAGGCCAAATCAAAGATAAATCCATAGCAGATTTATTACTGCCGTTTACAGTATTTTGTGAATGAATTTATTGGATCTCAGGGGAGCCGTACAGTATTCTTGTCCCCATGTGAGACCCAAAGCTTAGGCGTCTAGTTTCTAGAGTAAATCGTCTACAATTTTTGCCTCCTATTTCTTCAATATATGGGCGTCTAGCAGTTAATATGCATTGCATTATGGAGTTGAAGGGGTTTATGGAAACATTCCAAGTGCTGTGTTTGAACTCCACATTTTCTTTCAGCTGCAAATTACATTTCCAGAATTTAATAAATAAAATCCATATGATTGTATCAATCTTTCAGCAAATAAAGTAGCATTTTCCAATGCAAGGCTCTGGAAATTAGCTTAGTTTTCTTCTATGCAAGCATTGTTGTATTTGTTAATAATTTTAATAAAGTCCAAAAGAGCATATATTTGCAAAAACAAAAAAAATACAAAACATTGCAGAAACAAATAAAAACTCAGACATTTACATAATTAGTTAGAGGTTGATCCAGCAGGGCTCATCACAAACCCAAGGTTCTCAAGGGACCAGGTTGAGCAACTAATACAAATAAGCAATGGTATAGGGCACTTGGTGGATCAAAGTATTTACTTGGTATGAACTGTAAGTCATTTCTTGTTCATCAATTTAGAGAAGGTTGATTAAACAAAAAGAGAAGACATGAGGCATATGCAGAGTCTTTTCTGTTAGGTGCGACCTGTAGCATATTGGATAAGACAGGATGAATATGTAAATCTAGAGAAGGTTGATTAAAAGGCTTTCAAAACAAAGAAATACAAATCTTTCATGGCTGGGGCTACATCCTTAGATTTCAGATCGGCAGAGATTAAGAAAGTTTAATAATCACTAAGGAAGTGAGTATGTAAAAACATCTCCATACAAGCGATTTATTCTAAACAATCAAGCAGAGATGGCAAAGAATAAAGCATTTGTATGCAGCAATCCATAATGTCAAAAAACATTGATATGCAGCGATTTACAAAGGAAATGCTTGAACAGTAATTACAACTTACAGCGATCACACAAACAATGCAATTTGTATCAAGGAAACAACATAAAGGAACAGTGATTGGTCAATTAAAGTCAGCAAACCGTTAAAGACAAAGTGCAAACTGACAAAGCCGTGATTCATTGAGAGAAGAAACATGGTTATTATGGTTATATTAGTAAACATTGAAGTGGCGTTTAATGATTTCTTTTGCAAAGAATGTTGGCTGATTTGTTAAGGCAAAAACGTAACCAATGAAGATGTGCGATCTTATTTTTAAACCAAAAGAAATGTATTTTGTTCTTTTAAAGAAAATATTGTATCCAAAAGGTGCGATTACTAGAAAATGAGTAATTTGTTTTGGGGAAATATGACTGGTTCGGATATATCCATTTGCTGCAAGAAGGCATGTCTTTTAGAAGGGAAATACATACCTTGATAGATATATATAGAGATTGAAAACGAAGATGGAGTGTGTGGTGTTGTGTCTAAGAAGACAAAAAAAATATATAAACCAGATCGAAGACCAACTTATGAGAAGATTGTTTGCAGATTTATGAGAGGAGAGTGTATTATGTATTCCTCAATGTAATGAAATATATGTGAGATATTATTTGGATTGAAGAAGGATAACATGCAGAGATTTTATTTGAATCAGTCACGAATGGGAAGAAGCAAACAGAAAAATTAACAATTCTTAATAAATAGACACATCTCTTCATCAAGACACCTTCCTTTGCGAATCTATAAAAAGAGATTTGTGAAATGTGAAGTGTATTCATAATATATGGACAATAATTTAGACTTCACAAGCAGATTTTTGAAGACTGCCTAATTGTGAGGACTGTATGAGACTTGTAAAAAGGATTTCATGCAAAGATAAAGAAAACTCTGGAGTAGAATTGTGAAGCATATTGGAGAGCATTTTGTGAGAAGTTGTATGGCAGATTTATAATAAGTTTTATGAAGAGAATAGAGCATATTGAAGAAGAGAGTTATAGTACTTGTGAAAACAATCTGAATAAGGGGTTGGTGCCTGTAGTGGGCTAGTACTCACAAATTGAATGAGGGGTTGGTACGTTTAGTGGGCTAGTGGGCAAGTGCTTATGAATTGAATGAGGAGATGGTGCCTCTAGTAGGTTGAGTCTACGAACTTTGTAAGACATTACTATATATGCATGTAATTTGCTGTGGTTTTCTTTGTAAGAGATTCCAGGTAAATAGCGTGTTATTGTGTTCTTCTCATGTGCATGATTATTGAAATTGAGTAAATGATGCTATTATGATTGATAAAGTTTAAATAGATAAGTAGGAGATATTTTTCATAGCAAGTCAACTTGTGATACTACTATCTGGATTCAATTGTGTAGTTATAGAAGTTTAAATTTATAAAATTTGTTATGCTGATCCCCTCCCAGTATAACCATGTGCCCAACTTTGCCAACTTTAGTAAATCAGGGTCACGATTTCAACATCCCTATAAGTCTTCTTTCTACATTCTAGTTGTGTTACAAAGGGGAAGCTTTGGAGATTGCTTCTACTTGCACATGCTTGGGCTCCAGTTTTTTTTTCTCTCCTTTAGAATGAATCTTGCCTCACATTCATGTCTTTGCAATAGATATGCCTCTTTCTTTATCTTGGAATGCCATTGTCTCCACATCAACTTCCAAGATATCCCTTCAAATATATGTCTTTTTGATACCATCATCAAGCCTATAGTTTTGTATGGTTACAAAGTTTGGGGACTTACCTTGGGGTTTGTTGATCAGACCTAGATTGAGAGAGTTCAAATTCTCATGTTGCTATGCATTATTAGGTGTTTGTATATTGCTCCTTAGGACATTGTCTAGGTTGAGTTTGCAACACAATTGGTAAATCTTTAGACTATCTTTTGGCTTACTTTATACGTGGATAAACCTAGATCTGTGAGGCTGCTTCTAGTCATAACAAGTATCCATACTTAGCCCTTCATTCTTTATGAGATGATTGCTGCATTGGGCCCCAATTCAATGCTATCATTGTTGGTACTTTTAGATTGGCTTGCTCTTTTTTTCCACTGGCATATTATTTGATAGACTACCTTCTTTCATGTATTCCTTAGATGCTCCTTAGCTCCTTCCTTTGAAGGAGTCCATCACTAGAGTTGCCAAATCAAACATCTACAAACTATACACCCAGGTTACCTAGACGTCCCTTCTTGTACCATGTAGTTCGAGGCTTTCTTTTACATTAAGTATTTCTTACAAGTGGATGAAGGAATTTTATGTTGTTCTAACTACCTCCAAGATCATTGGCCACATGGATTGAGGTTTCCCCTTGGCCAAATGGTGTGTTTCCACTAGCTATTGGTTGAGACAAATTGTAATGACCCTTACCAATAGGCCACTAAAAACCCCTCAAAATGTAACTCAAAATGTAGATAGAAAATTATTTTGCAATATATGAGTTCGCTGTCCCAAAATTTCAGAATAATAGATAGCAACCAAATACCATCTAAAACACTATCAATGATGTAGGAAATTGCTCAAAACCATATGCCATTCATATATCAACAATTTGCAACAATGCCATACATATTTCAGCTAATAATATGATCATCAAACCCTAGGTTTGCAATATAGATAGACTAAAAATTACAATGCCCTTTCACTTGCAAAATCTTAGCCTTCCTTTGATACCAGTAATGCCAGATGGCAAACAAAGACAAGTACAATGTAAAATAGTAAAGTGCTGAAGCTATATTTTGTACTCAGCTGAAAACATACATTTCTCAGAAAATATGCCAAATGCCAAATGAGAAGTGAGGAACCTGATTGTAGATGGCTGCAATAATTTTTACCAGTGCTGAAGATGCCAACACCCAAGCCAAAGTCACCCCAAATCTGAAAATGTACTTGTAGATTTTCAAAAATGTCTAGGAATTTTGAAAATTCCTTAAAAATAAATCATGGCATTTTGGGACTCCAAAATGTATCTATCTTTATCTCCTCGACGATAGAAATCCGATGCAAAAATACCCAGAATGATATGCTGAGTAATGAGGAAGATATGAGCAAAAATGTGGTTCCAAAACCCTATCCTGAAAATCTGAAAACTGAATTAGACTTGTAGCAAAAACCTTTCGGATTGCTTTTTTCGCTTTGCTTTTTCGGATCTGCTTTTTCGCTTTGCTTTTTCGGATTGCTTTTTCAGATTTGCTTTTTCGCTTTGCTTTTTCGGATCTGCTTTTTCGGATCTTCTTTTTCGCTTTGCTTTTTTCGGATCTGCTTTTTTTCCTCTTGCAATCAAAAACTCAAACCCTCAGGTAAGTCTGAGGACTCCAAATAAGCTCAACTTGAAATGGCTGAATACCACTTCCAAAGTGCAACCCTTCAAAGGATATTTCACCTCCTCAGTCATGCAAATCCTTAAGAAACTCCGTTCCTAAAGATCAAATGACAATCTGTAGTCCAAGATGGCGCCACAAATGCTCAAAGAGAAAAGTAGTGTAAACTCAAGTCATGGGATGTCCAAATGAGAGGCCAAGCACTCTATTTATTCACTTTTCTAAGAAGCCACTAGAATTTCTAGAAGTATCCATAAAATATTCTTATAAAATCTTTTTATAATGCACTTTTATATAAAAAGTAACTTTATAAAATAAAAAAGTGCAACTCAACTCAAAATTATAACATTTTGGCCCCACATAACACATTATAATAAAAATATGATAAACACCATCTCTCCAAGAGCAAATAAGACCATCCAATCCCCAAATAATCATCAGAATGACTCTCTCACCAAAACCATTTGCTTATGAGAGTCCATGATAGGCAAATCCACTGAAAAATGACATGTCACTAAAGAGGGGACATGGCACAAATCAATATATTTAAATGCAGTCATGGATGGAGAAAGGATTGGCTGGCCATGTAGCATAGAGTAAATACAACGGACTTATCACACAATAGCAAGCAACTTCTTATTGATCCAATGCCACAGAATGATACTGCATGACCCTCTAGTTTGCCACATTCTCATTACAGTTTGTATGACATAGATAGCAATTGAGAACACTTGTTAAATATTCTACCTCTAATTTGTTTCTATTTCTTATGCTAAACTTCTAAGCATAGGGTTTAGACTCTAAAACTTTGATTCTAACTTAATTGCTTGAATGAATCCAAAAGGCATTTGTATAGCAGTTCTAGGCTCTAGGAAAGATTTGTGTTGGCCGCAAATTGTTCCAAACCTTGATTTTTTTGAAATGTGTAGGCCAGGCCAAATTAGATGATGAGGCTAAAAGAGTTAATGAAATCTTATGCATTTCCAATTGGATGTTCCTCTGGTCCATTATTACCTTGTGAAATTTTTATTTGATCTTTGCAAATTAATATAAGGTCCCGCAAACTACACACACACAACTGATTGTTGACATTTGGGAACCCATGGTTGCTTTTGGTGATGATAATTGTTTGATAATTGATTCAAATCTATCAAACATTGGATATAATGTGTGAGAGCAGTTATAGAACTTTGGTTCCTTGCTGCAAGCTGAAATGAGATTATGTGGTGAGATGCGGTCAGCTGCATTATGATGCTCTTGCATCATATTCCTTGATTTGGTTGGATCTAGGAGGTCGAGGAGCATTTCATCTTTAGATGCCCTATTTACTATGAGATCAAGGGGAGATACCACTACCTTTGTAGGCACATGGATTACCATCTCTCGACTTTATTAAGATATCTAGATGAACAATGGTTGCCTTTTATCTTTAGGAGGGCATAATCCTTTGGCACAAATCTTTATCTCCTTTTTCTTGCACATCAAGGAGATTGGTCACTTTAAACGGGCTTTGGATTTTGCTACTTTTTATAGACATAGATAGACTTGTGAGACAATGTCTCACAACTTCTACCTCAACATATTTGTTCTTAGTATCGTGGTCTTGTTTTTTCTTGACTACATGGTTCAGCTTCTTGTTAGAATGGATCTCCCCCCTTAGCCATCCCCTTGCCACAATGGTAGGTGCACATTACAAGCTTTTTTCACCCCTACAAGGGTTAACCTCTTGTTGGATGTTGGATGTGATCCTAAGGGGAGTACCTTGCTGACCTCCAATTCTCAACACTCCTTGGTGAGCATACGAGACCTTGTATCACTCCCTTCGTAGTGATCGATGATGGCATTACTGATTTCACCATTCCTAGTCTAAATAGTGATACTTGATAATCTCTAGTTTTACTTAACATTTGTTTTGGGGTTCTTGTTTCCCTTTCTTGGTTATATGTATTAGTTTCTTTGTTTTTTACTTCTTTGCTTTTGTCCCTCCCCATGGTGGGACCTTCCTAGGTTTTTCTTTGTAGATCTTTCTACTGTAAACTTCTTTACTTTTGAGTCCCATTAACCTACTTTTGGCCATTCATGGACATTAATATAATTTCTTTTCATTCTTTCTACACCAATCATATTGATGGTTGCCATGTACTTTAGACATCCAACAGCTTCATGGTCTTCAAATTCACACCATTTACAAAGTATTTCTGTTCAGCTTCGATTTCTTGGGCAATCCTTTGCAAATGGCCCCAGTCATTGCACTCAACATTGTATGATAGGATGACGTTTGGAGTCATATTGCATTTGATTCCTGCCTCACTCACTTTTTTTTTCAATTACTAACTTCAAGGTTTAGCAATACGCTACATGAGACCAGCCTATATCCCTCACTATTGCTATTGCTATTGAATCTATTATTATTGCTTTCTGGATTTCAGTAGCTGCTAGGAGGATGATATTGCATTTGAATCCTACCTCCCTCACTTTTTTTCCCAATTACTAACTTCAAGATTTAGCAATATGCTACACGAGGCCAGCCTATCTCCCTCACTATTGCTATTGCTATTGAATCTATTATTATTGCTTTCTGGATTTCAGTAGCTGCTAGGAGGTGCATTTTTTTGTATTTTGCAGCATTAGTGGTTTATTGGGCGAGATAGACTGCTCTCTTGGCATAAAGAGCATTTGTGTTCTCTTGCTTTTCAAGTTCCTTAGTCAGATGGTCCATTATTTGACTTTGAGCCTTTGATTCTGAGCTCCCTCATTCTCACGTTTGCCTTTATGGGGATGGTACATATTCATAATGAATATCTTCTCAGAGCAATCTAATTTCCTGTTCAAAGGTCTTCCATAATTCTTCCCATGTATTTTTGCTGGCTGGCACAATTCTATGCACCAATCAATTGCCATATTTTAAGGGTGGTTGGGAATGATTGCAGCCAACAAGTTTAATTATTATAACGGTTTCACAAGTTTTGCAGATGCTTTTCTGTGTCTTTAAATTCATCTACCATAAACTTAAGTAGCTTCTGCCTCTCAACACTTGGGGTCACTGGTGGAGTCACAATGGCATGTCCATGCAAAAGTTAGTGTTTAGAACCTTCTCCTAAGAAACTTTGATTTGAAT
Source organism: Chamaecyparis obtusa (assembly GCA_027943335.1). Taxonomy (NCBI): domain Eukaryota; kingdom Viridiplantae; phylum Streptophyta; class Pinopsida; order Cupressales; family Cupressaceae; genus Chamaecyparis; species Chamaecyparis obtusa. The sequence goes on from BSBK01012372.1 coordinate 57,071, forward strand.
GTGGTGGTGCTCTCCTGACACTTTTACATGTGAGAATCCTTGACTCTACCAGAGATTTTAGTGCTGCATGTTCATATTAGCCTCAAGTTCCCTCTTTTCCGCTCTAATCCTTTTCCCCTATGTTTTTGACATATTTGTCTTTGATATCATGAATGTTGCTTTTGTATGCTTTTGTCTGTCCATTTGTGAAGTCATCATCATACTGCATCATAGGACAAAGACTTTCCTCGGACAGGTGTCTTTGTTGACTTCTTTAATTAGATTTGATCTATGAGATCAGCAACCCTTCTAAGGTAGGGAAAATTGTTTAGCAACCTTGATCCATTCTTTGTGTTTGTAGTTGGTCGGATGTCGTGAGTCATGACATCTTCTTTCTTGAATATGGCTTTGACTTATGCTTTGGCTCCAGTTTTGGATTTATGGAATTATGGAGTTGTTTGCTAGTTGCTACCCACAACCTTCATCTTTGTTCTTGTTGTTCCACTAGTTGGAGGGATTGTTTCACTTCTTGTTCTTTATGCTGTCTTTCTTTGGGCACAATGGCATAAATTTTGTCAATGTAGTTGTCAATTGGTATTGACCAATGCTCGGTATTTACGAATTTGACCCAACGTAATGTAGGCAATGGTGTTAATGTTTACTCTTATTTGGTCACATTATCAATTGCATGCAATAATTGAAACTAATAGAGCATACGAGAAAGAGTAATATAATAATAACACAAAAGAAGGTTTATCCAATACAGTTTGTGTATATACATGTAGATCAGAGAAGCCCAAGCCAAAATTAGATGTTCTCCTTGTCTATGACTATTCAATCTAAAGGAAACCTATGGTTTTGGGTAGAACAAAGCCGGTGGGAACCATTACGAACTAAACACAGGCACCTAACCTGAAGCTGACAAATTAACTGACAAAATAGTTAGCTCCACAACTGATAAAAACATTATGAGCTCTTTTCAGGACACATGGGCTTTGGAAAATTTCAAATCAAATTGATTGGCAAGTCCAAGCTAAAAAAAGGAGTTTGAATTTAAATAATTAGGAATTACCTTGTTTTTTGTAATGTCTGTATCCAAATAAATGGGATTTTCTGTTGGGATGAGAACTTATTGCTCATCTTTTTAATTTTTTTTTTGGTATATGTGGTTTCCTTTACCCCAGGAACAATCAGAAAAAAGAGGAAAAAAAGATACAGAAAATGCTAATGCTTAGAACCGAAGTCAAATAATGAGGAAAGTTGGAAATGAATAGAAGATGGGAGAAGTTTTTAATTAAAATGACTGAAAAGCAACAATTTTTTTCTTGAAGTAAAACATTTAGATTTTCTTGAGGTAGAAAGACGAAGCATTTGTTGCCAATTTCATATGTCACTACTAGGAGTATATTCTCTGCCTTACAATCAAAACAGTATTGCTTGATGACAAAAAATTGAAATCAGAAGTATTTGTATACTTTTAATTAACGTATGATATCCAGTGTGATGGAGATGGCCTTTTGAAGGAGGATTTAAACTATGCAACTTCTTCACCAGTTGATTTATGTAATAAGTTTCTCTGTAGTCTGGTAATGTTTCGGGAGGACACATCAGAATTATTCTTATGATAGGGATTTAGTCAAGTACACTTGTTACTTGTATTTCAATATGCTGCTTGCTAGAATAGTTTTAAGCAATAGCAAGAACTATACTATACTTTAAATGATGTTTGGAATTGTTGATTAATTAACCCGGCATGTTTGCAGTCTGTTTCTGAATCGCTGGAGCATCATAGGACTTTTTTTGTTTTGATGATGAGGCTGTGGATTATTGTTATTTTTTTTAGTATCACTGAAGCTATAAACTTGTTGACATGTTGGTTTTTCTGCAGCCTCTAGTAAGCAATTCATTTGCATTCATATGGACAGTGTATCTTACATACATGGCGGGCTTGAAGAAGGTCACGCTAGAGGAAACATTGTCTTCCTGAATGCTGTTCAGTCACATTCAACGATAACATTATTCAGAGCAGTCAGTGTGGGTTACCAACACACATTTGGAAATTTTCTACTCGTAGGTTCTAGTTCTTCACATTCGGCAGTTCCTTGAGTGCCAGCATGAAATACAATTTGATACAAGACTGAGGTTGCTTTCCAAAGCTCTTGGAATATTGGGTATCCATAATTTCCGCATGATTATTTTTCAACTTCCAACATTAGTTTTGGTACTTTCTGTTCTTCTCTATCTTTTCTTACCCTTAATTTTTTAAAACTTGAAAGTCCGACTGTCTAATTTGATTAGTGATTCATAGACATTGAATCAATTCTCAGTGCAAACAGATGTAAGGAGATGCTTGTGAGCTATCTGACTGAGATTCAAAGACATTTTTTCATTGTCTTTTACATAGACAAAGTTGAGGAATTGTACCTCGTGCAGGTTTTTGATCTCTCAAGTATGAAAATAGAACCATTTGATAGCTGGAACACATTGCAAATTAAGGGGAGATTACAGCGTATCACCGAATATGGTGGATTTTTTAACTGGCTTGCTCGGAGGATTTTACAGAAAAGGTTAATATAATAGGGCTAGTGGATAGATGTTAAAAATGATACTTAGTTGTTAAGCCTTGTATTTATGTTGTTGATCCTTTCTTGGGCTGACTTTACGGTCTGATGGAAAAAAAATATTATTCTCAAAGATAATTAGTATTACCAAACCCTTTGTTTTAAATAATACAGGGTTCTGGTTTTGTAAAGTTCCTAGTTATTTTAATATTATGTTGACATTAATCAGAAATTGAAGTGTAAGATCCAGGCATGATTTTCTATCTATAGTATGGGTTGATGTGGCTTATCCTCTATCAATCTTTAAATAATTTTCAGCACCCCAAGACAAGGACAAGGTTATAATCTTCTGATGCTGTAACATTGTACAAATTTGATCCCGTACATCTTAGGAATTAAATTCCAAACATATGCAGGAAACTTGAAATTTCTGGAAAGTTCTGATGAAGCTTCATGCATTTTTGAGACTTAATTATTATTGACAATGGAAAAAATAATTTGAGCCTGTTGCATTTGATGCAATACCAACCCATAAAAAATAAATCAGACTAGGAGGAATATCTTTGAAGCAAAACGTAAGGAACAGAAATTTCCCCTAGAGCAATTTGTAGTCCTTTAATTCGAATATTTATTTCTGCATGAGTAAACAATGGTATGCAGAAATGGAAAATAAGACTTGATAAATTTCATTAGCGAAGGCATTTGCTCGCAAGGCAGTTGTATTTTGTTTTCAACTGAGTCGTGTTACCCAAGCAAGCAACATAATCAGTTTTAATAAAATAGTTTGGAAAGAATTGCATATCCATATAGATGGAGATCCAATGCTCGGCTATCATTTGTGGAAGATACAGTTGGCGCTTACTGGAAAGTAGTTTGAAATACTTTTAAACTGAATATCCTTCAGTTTGCTTCTCTACAAAGTAGATTTTTGTTATAAGATCTACTTTGGTCTTGAAATTTTGGTGTTTTCATTTTGTAATAAGATCTACTTTGGTCTTCTTGAAATTTTAGTGTTTTCGTTTTGTAATAAGATCTACTTTGGTCTTGAAATTTTAGTTTCCATGAACTTGTGAAGCAACAGTAAATGAATTAAATTTTTTAGAAAGGTACTAACTGATGTTATACTTGTTTATCTTGATGCCGGATTGAGTGTGATTCAAAATGATTGAAAATAATCCTACAATTTTTACCAGTCTCTTTAATTCTATTAAAAAATGGGGTGGCAAGCTAAGTGGGCTTGATCAGGGGTCGATTCAATAGTCAAGCAAAATTGAGTTAGTGTAATATTAGGATGAGTGACCTGAAAAATTCTAGTGTTCGCCCTTCGGAGCATCATTCACATGCACTTACTGTAATGCAAGTGCAGCATTCATACTCGTGAGATATTGATTCTTTTGAACCACTAAAGGAATATTGGTGGTTGTGAACCACCACCTATGGAATATGGGTCAATGAGTTTTTTTCTCAAGAGCTGTGTATTTAAATTTTGATAAAACATTAAACAATCTCATAAATCTTGTCTGTTGTGTGGCATAGAAGTTAGTAACAAAGTTGTAGAGCTAGTTTGTACATTAGTTTGTACATTTGTTCTAGATGGTCATATGAGTAAATACACAAGACATGTTTCTAAAATGATTTTGTTGTCCTCCATACAACACTTACGGATGAACACTTGAGATCCCTCTTCAACAATCAAATTCTTGCATCCTAAGGAAGAAGCCTACTCAAGCATCTCCAATATAACTTCCACTTAAGACAAATGATAGTTGATAAAGTTGATAAAGATTTTTAATGTTAATAAGGCAATTGACCGGTATGTTGCAAGCTAGCTTTATAGTTGTTTGTAGGTTCACGATTTATTAAATTCAAGGTTTTGATGTAATGTTTTGATTGCGTTTTAAAGTGTTGATGTCTTTAGAATCGTTTATTTGATGTTTTTGAATTTTTGAATACATGTTTTGATTTTTTATTTATTTATGGGAAATATCTCAAATTCTTTTAATTTTTGGGAGTGTTAATCTTTTTAATTTTTTTTAAAAAAATGGTTTGATTTTTTTTGAAAACGTGTCGATCTTTTTTGGACTTTGATTTTAGGACATCTTTATGATTTTAAAGGATTTTTTAATGTTGCTTTGATCACTAATTGATTTATTCTCAAATAAGATGTATTTATCAAGGCATTGATGGGCTAAAAATGGATAAGTGAAAGATGAAGGATGCTTACTAGATTTTGAAGGGTTGTCTCACAATGAGATAACATGTTCATTCAAGTTAAGAGATTGGGATATGATAATTGAAGTTGATAACATGGTGCATTGAACTACATATGATCCACAAGAATGGACATGTGAAGAAGTTTCTAAAAGTATGTTTTGCATTCTATGTTCTTGGTTGTGATCAAGATCAAGGGGTCAATTTGGATAGGATGGAGATAGGATAAACAAAGATCAAACATGATAATGAATGATGGAAGTAAGAAATGTATAAGATAATGGATATGTACTGAAGGGTGTGGATAAGGTGAAACAAAAAGGAGGCATGATGCTTATGAAGAGCCTTAGCTTTGTCAAGATCAAAGGTGGAAAAAGGGGATATTGATGTAGATAGGGTGAATGAGGGATAATAGAGGATGTGATGGATATAATGGCATAGATAAAACTTGCCCCGAAGTGTAGAGTGCAAGAGGATTATGAATTATGTATAATGCCTCTTTTTTAGGCTTTCATCATGTTTCTTGTCAATGCTGAACATTTTTAGATGTTATTAAAAGTTAACCATTCATTAACCTTTTTAATATAATTAACACATGTACAAGTAAACTAGCACTTGCAACCATATGAGGTGCAAGTAATATGTTGATAGGTGATAGATTGGAAAGCATAAATTAAGCATAACATTACATAAGGAAGTGTATAAAAGTGTAGATCTACAACCATGTATCAATGTATAAGGGAGGTGTGTACATAATTTTAGTTAACTCCATTTATTTGAGAAAATGAGATAACTTTGCATAAATAGCATCTTTTTGGATGAATTAAAGTTAGACTAGTGCCCTTTTTGTGTTTTTTGTAGGCTGCCTTTAAAAATCTTGGCATTCAATGCATTAAAACATATTAGAAACTATATTATTTGTAATTATTTTGCTCAATATGTAAATTTAATGAAATAATTTTTTTTTGATAAAGATGATAAATACACTTTGTTTCCTTTCTTGATAAGTTATTCTTGATTATTTGTGACATATATTGCTTGCAAAGAGAACATGAGACTAAGAACAATATGAAAGCATGAGATGTTATAGATAAGAGTAAAAGATTATTGATAAGATATCCATGCTCATCAATGTATCCGTTTGTATGATATCGAGATAGACTAGATCCCACTTGCACTAATTAGATCTTATGTTCTCCATCCTTTCCAAATTAAAGTAGAAGGTTCAAAATAATTTTAATATTCACCACATGAAACAATAAGCAAGTAATAACAGAACCAACAACACATGAACACCAGGATTTTATACGTGGAAAACCCAAACTAGGAAAAACCACGGTGAGCACTTGTTCACAAAGATAATTAATTGATGCATATATTCTGATTACAAAAGATGGTAGGAGATCACTGCTATAGACTTGTAACTAGAGGGTCATTGCCAATACAATAATGAACATAGATAGGAGCTCACTTCTTCGGACTTGCAAACAAATGCTCATTGTCAAAGTAGCTAGATACAACAATAAGCTTGTGCAACTAAGACTCACTGTCCCAAGGACAAGGTACATACAACTTTTTACAATAGATATACAGAGATTCTCTTGATAATGCAACTAACTTGCATAATATTGTCAACTTCAGTAGCACATTGTTACTGCTTTTTCTTCTCTATCACTATCACTAAACTTTGCTTTTTTTATTATAGATCTTCATTGGTTCACTCACAATCCACTTACTTCTCACATACATTTTACCAAAGTACAAATTTTACTTATATACAAGATAGATCGTTGGAGGTTACAACAAGATTGACCATGTCCAAAGGATATCACAATTTAAATTACAAACTGGCCAAGACAATAACAAAATGCAATAAGGTCCCATGCTAGAAGCGTCCGAACCAAAACATAGAATGTACCCAACCAGATAAGAGATAAACATTAAATGCATAGGTCACATATAGCATGAACCCATCCAGATAAAAGATAAATATTAAATGTATAACCTAGACCTAAATCAAGAAGTAATATCCACTCCAAGAGAGAGAGGGGACCACAAACATGTTACATAGTCCAATGCCAAATCCATAATTACTGGAGCAACTTCACCATCTCAAACGTGTAGTCACACTACCCAAAGAACCACTTAGCTTGCCAACTGAATCTAGACCTCCACATGCTTTGGTGAGATCCACATGCCACATTAGGAACAATACCACTTTCCAACAATCCATGTTAGAAGTGTTAATGTTATAGCATTGATCAGATTAGAGATCAAATTTTTAATGAGAATCAAATAAAACATTAATTGTGATTAATAATTTTATATATATATATATATATATATATATATATATATATATATATATATATATATATATTTGAGTCTAACCCTTGCCCTCTTCTTGTCTCTACTTCTTTGTAACAGGTTTTTATATGTAGGTGATCTTTGGGTTTTGTGGATTTGTATTGCTCAAATCCTACACAAATCAAGACCAAAAAAATAGCACACAAATCAAGACAAGAATTTGTATGGCTTGACACGGATCTTGAGATGTGCATGTGATTTTGCAAAAAAAAATGATTTTTTTTTTTGTAGTGACAACCATTTGGCTGTCAAATATAAGCCCGTCATTTGATGATGTCAGCATGCATCATCATCATTTGCACCATTTTTGGGCCCTTCAGCGTAGCAGTTGGTATTTTGCTCATAACTGGAGCATACAGTGTCGAAATCGGGCAAACGAGATATCGTCGGAAAGCTAGTTCCGAGCTCTATCCAGATCTGGAGGTTTGAATTTTTACTTTTTCTTTGTTAATGATATTTTTTTCCTGTTAGAGCCATATGATCAGTTCTGCACTCCGGGAGCTCTATTTTGCGCATCCGAACTCCATTTTGGGAAAAAAATATATGTTGGAAAGCTTGTTCAGAGAGATTTCCATTTCTATGAGTCATTTTCCCAGATTCTGCTTCAGGTACATTTTATTTAGTTTTTTGCATTTCTGCACTCTGGTGGATATCTTGGATGTTACAGGTCCTGGGATCTCTTCCCTTTAGGTGATGGCTCTTTTTAGGCTATTCTTTTGTTTCAGTTGCCTTCGCTCTTCTTTGAGCAATGTATACTTCACTTTTGTAGCATTATTTTATGCACATGCACTGAGATAAAGTGCCATTTTATTGCATGCTTGGAATCTTGAACATGTTTGTGCTATTTGTACTTGCACTCCCTTATAAAGTGCCATGGGGGGTTTGATGTTTTCCCTTGTTTTCCATTTACCTTTGTCAAGTGAGTGTTCCTTCCACGACATTAGCCTCAGGGTACCTTTATTTGTGTTTGTACTTTCATTGCACCTTCGATGTTCCTGGCTCTTCACAATGCAGTTCTTATTGGTACTATTTTTAGTGTACCTGTCACCTCTCCCTTGTCAGCATTGTGGGGGGGGGGGGGGGGGGGGGTTTCTACTGATCATTCTTCATCTTCCTTGGTTTAATGGTGTGAGCTATGTATTCAGTATTTGTTCCTATGTACTAGGTAGATGCAATGGCTGGGTACCTATGCATTTCGGTGAGATGAATCATTTACCATATAGAGACTCTTTCTTTCCTATTTTTAGAGGCACTCTTCCATCTTTCGTTGATCAGCTCTTCAGGCTTTGGTGTTTTATATCATCTGTATCTTCGAGTTTAGTTGTTTGCCTTTGTTTGCCTCCTAATTCGTGTAGTGTCATTTGAGGGCACTCATGCAGATTACAGTCTTCTCTACCTGGTCCTATTTCAGTGGAGGATCTTCAGATCATTAGTTACTTCTTGACGGAATTTGCAGCTTCTTGCTTCAGTGATGTTGTACATGTTCATCTTTGTTCCTATTTTCTAGAATATTCCTAGTTTTGGAGGCTTCTTTAGTCCTTCAGACTAGTCTTTGTCTCTTTTTGGAGTAGAGTTTTTCCCATGTGGTTTTCTCTATTTCTCCGCTTTATAAAGACTCTCTTTTGTACTTGGGTACCTCATCAGGCCATGTTGCCAGGACCCATTTTATGCTTTCAGCACTATAGTTTTCTTTGCTTTCTTCTTGCATTGTTTGTAGTTGCATTGTTGCTCATCTTAAGGGGGGGTGTTAGAGTAAATTATTAATTATGTTAATTAATTGTTCTCCCTTTTTAAGATGTCACCTTATTTTGCTTTAGTTGTTTATATTTAAACCTCTGTTGCATTGGTAGTGTTATATTTAAAACTCTCATGCACTAGTTGTTTTAAATATAAAGCTGCATGTATTAGTCATGTAATAATTAAACTAATTATTACATGCACTTCTACTTTTTAGGGTTTGCCTTTCAAGGCTTTCGATCTCCTTTATAAGGATGATTCATTGTATATTTTATTTATTCATTATTTGAGGATATTTTTTTCTTCATATTTTTGAGTCAAACCCTTGCCCTCTTCTTGTCTCTACTTCCTTGTAACAGGTTTTTATATGCAGGTGATCTTCGGGTTTTGTGGATTTGTATTGCTCCAATCCTATATATATATATATATATATATATATATATATATATATATAATGACTGATGCATACTATCACAACCCACGAAATGTTAAAGAACATTCATATTGATGACGACACTATAATATTGAGAACAATACATATGTGTATTGTGGCACGCAGTCACTGTATGGCCCGATACATATTATGTATCGACGCACATAGTTACTGTGTGCCATGATACATAATATGTATCACACATGTTTAAAACCTCAGTACAAGTGCAATGCTTCTCAATGTATCTATTGAATTTAAAAGAACTATATTAGTCTACAAAGAGTCAATGTATAAAGATAATAAATAAAAAATTAATGTTACTTCTGATCTATATTCCTTAACATGGTATCAGAGCATTGGTGAAGTAATACCAAGAGAACTATAATTACAATTTTTTCTTATAAAAAATCAAGAATATTCATAAGCAGAGATTAAAACAATCATGGTGAGTGGAATTAGACTAGAAGATAGATTTGATGGAGCAAATAACTTCGTCTCATGGAAGCTTAGGTTAATGATGGCTTTAAGAGATCTAGAGTTAGACTCTTTTGTTGAGAAAGTTGTACCTATGCTAGATGATGAAGATGGAAAAACTCAATGAAAAAGAAACAACAATAAAGCCATGAAAATGATCATTGAAGCCGTAAAAGACCATATAGCTCCCGTTATATTAAAACTAGACACCACATATGCTATGTTTGTCTTTCTAGAAAATATGTATAAAATAAACAATACTAGTTGAGCTCTCGCACTCAAGAAATAATTGCATCATGTGAAAATGAACAAAGGAGAAACTATTGCATCCTATTTTATGAGAATAAATGAGATCAGGGATCAATTGTCCACAATTGGACATGAAATTAACGATAAAGTATTAACAATGCTGGCCATCAATGGTCTGTCCTTATCCGAGGAATCATTCATACAAGGGATAAGTGCTCAAAACAAAATTCCTAAGTTTGATCGACTCAAGATCGATTGCATTCAAGAAGAAACCAAGCTTATCACTAGAGGAACTAGGATAAATAACTCTAGTGAAGAAATGCAAGTACTGATCGTCAATTCACACAAGAAAGGGTAGAAAGGAAATTTGAAGAAGAATAGAGGGAATGAAAACAATAAAAACTCATTCAAAAAGAAGAGAGACATGTCCAAAGTACATTGTTATAGATGTGAAAAATATGGACATGTTGATGCTAAATGCCCAGAAAGACTCAAAAGCCAAGTTCCAAATTATTAAGCTTCACTAGCCGAAGTTAAAGATACAAAAAGATTAGTCTTCTATTCAGCCTTATCTAGTGAATTAATGTCAAATAGAAGTACTTGGGTCATCAACAATGGAGCATATAATCAGATTTAGAGAACAAGTAGATAGTCTTGAAGAAAACTCTAGTGAGAAGTCACAATTAGAGATAACTCCACCTATCATGTGAAAGGAATTGGGGCCTGCATAATTCAACTACAATCTGGAGTCTCTCTATAACTGACTAGAGCACTATATGTACTTGGTATCAAAATAAATATGGTATCTATCTCATCTCTTGAAGACAAAGGTTATAGAATCACATTTCTAGATGGGAAAGTTCTTATTTGGCCTAAAAACTCTAGTATAAAAAATGCATATACTTTAGGAATTCGTGATGGATGTTTGTATAAACTTTGTAATGTTCAAACTCAAGCCCTAACTCATGATGTGTCCACCTCAAATGAAATATGACATAGAAGGTTAGGACACCTTCACTATCGTACCCTACCTTCCATAGAAACACTTGTTACAGGGTTACCTAAGTTGAGACTAGAACATGATGGAATCTGTAAAGGCTGTGTATTAGGTAAGAACTCCAAAGGGACTTTATCATTGTAGTGAACACAAATCCAAAAATGTACTAGAACTCATTCACACCGATTTATGTGGACCAACGGATTTTTGTATTATGTCATTTTTATTGATGATTACTCTAAGAAAACTTGGATTTACTTCCTTAAAATCAAAGAATCAAATGAGGTACTAACAAAATTCAAAGAATTTAAAGCATTAGTTGAAAACATGTCTTGGAATAAAATTAAAACCATGAGGTATGATAATGGGGAAGAATATATCTCTCATAACTTTAAAGAATTTTGCAAAACCACTGGGATTAAGTGGGAGTTTAGTGTGCCATATAATGCTCAACAAAATGGGGCAGTAGAAAGGAAAAATAGGACTATAGTAGAAGCTACCAAAGCCATGATGCTTGATCAAAAAATTTATACTTCATTTTGGGCTGAAGCCTCCAACACTGTTGTTTACATTCAGAACAAATGTTCTCATTCCACTCTTCATAATATAAATCCTGGAGAAGATTTTACAAGAATTAAGCTTGATCTGAGTCGTTTGAGGATATTTGGTTGCCTAGGCTACATTCATATTCCCAAAGAGAAAAGGTCCAAACTAGAACCATCAGGAAATAATTTTTTTTTGGTTATATTGAAACTTTTAAGGCCTATAGGATATACATTCTAGGACAAAATACAATTGAGCTAAGTAGAGATGTGACCTTTGAAGAAGACACTGCATTCAAAATATCTAAAGATATTAATGAGACTAATGATGAATCCTCTCAAGATTTAATAGAGCATCCTGACATTGAGATTCAAAGGGAGAAACCTGTAGGCAATAATGAACCTAAAAATTCTACTCCTGAACTTCCCGATCCTACTACCAATAGAAAGAGGCCACTATGGGCAAGGAAAGTGATTGGGGAAGCAGAGAACTATGCTGCACCCAAAAGGCACATTTAGAGAAAGAAAGAGACCAAGAGGCTATTCAAACTATGTGGCTCTTATGAGTGAGATTATTATGTCTAAACCTCCTAATGCAGAAGAAGCTCTAAAATGTCAAGTTTGGAAGGATGTCATGATTGAGGAGTTCCAGTCCGTACTTAAGAATGATGTCTGGGATGTTGTGCCTAGACCTAAAGGAAAATCAGTTGTGTCATCTAGATGGTTATTCAAAATCAAACATGTTGCAGATGAAAGTTTTAAAAAACACATGGCTATATTTGTTGCAAGAAGCTTCTCTCAAAAGATTGGAATCGATTATGATGAAACCTTTTCTCCAATTTCTCGCTATACTTCAGTAGGGACGATACTTGCCATTGTTGCTTCAAAAGGATGGAAAGTACACCAAATGGATGTGAAGACTACATTTTTGAATGCTACAATAGCAAAAGAAGTATACTTGGAATATCCTGAAGGTTTCATCATTCATGATAGTGCTTCTCATGTTTTCAAATTAAAGAAAGCTCTCTATGGGCTCAAACAAGCTCCTAGAGCTTGGTATGAAAGAATAGATAGTTACCTCCTCAAGTTAGGTTTCTCTAAAAAATGAGGCAGATCCTAACCTCTACTTCAAGGTAACTAATGGTGATATGTTAATTCTCATACTTTATGTTGATGACTTACTAATCATAGGTGAAGATAATCTCATAATAAAGTGCAAGCAAGATTTGACGTCTGAATTTGATGTGAATGACTTAGGTCTCCTGTATTACTTCCTAGGTCTAGAAGTATGGAAAGAAGACAAACACATTATTATGAATTAGGGTAAATAAACTATTGATATTTTAAACAGATTTGGGATGATGGAAAGTAAACCTATGTCTACACCTATGGAGACAAACCAACATAAACCAAAAAATGAAGCCTCTGAGTCACAATTTTCTGATCCTACTCTCTATCGACGGATAAATTGGATCTTTGATGTATTTGGTAAATACCAGGCCAGATATTTGTTATGATAAAAATTCTCTCAGTCAGTTCATGTGTGAACCCAGGAAGATACATCTTATAGCAACAAAACACATCATGAGGTACCTGTGTGGAACCATTGGACTAGGTCTAAAATATGATAAAGTGAAGATAAGTCTACATGGATTCTTTGATTCTGATTGGGATGTCATTGTTGTGGATCAAAAAGTACTACAAGATGTTGTTTCATCTTAGGATCTTCCATGATATTTTGGTTCAACAAAAAATAATCTTCAATTGCACAGATCTCTACAGAAGCAGAGTATATTGCAACATCAATGGGAGAGCAAGAAGAAGGTTGGTTGACAAATTTTTTGGTAGGGTTGTCTGGACAACCTATGGACCCCACTGTTATACACTGTAACAATAAAATATGTATTAAGCTCTGCATGAATCCAATCTTTCACAATGGATCTATGGACATTGAGATTCCTTCTCACTACATAAGGGATATGGTGGAAAGAAATATTATACAACCGAGTTACATTAGCACAAATGAGAAAACAACAGACATCTTGACCAAGCCTCTCTCCAGAGAAACGTGGATCACTTCAGATAAAAACTTGGTATGGTAAAAATGTAATTATATTTTTTTGAGATTGAGTCTCAATATCAGTTGTTATATTTAAATGATATGTGTATATATTATTTTATCATGTGAGTTATTGCATGATCTTTCAGAGACATCTTGAAAGGTGATGATGTTTCATTTTGTCTGCTTAGGTTACTATTGTAAGATGACAATCTTACTAATGGTTTGACCTACTATCATGACAGATGTAGCATATCCATGGAGGTCATCATAGTGCATATCTTTGAGGGTAATTGAGTTATTAGTTACTGAGATATGACATGGTGGATACTATAGGACTTAGTATCAGCGAAGACACCATGTACACATATTTTCTTTGGTAGGCATCATGAGATCTGATGTCAGTGCACATACTAAGGAAGATATGCATATGATGGATATCTCTTGATATTCTGATAAGTCATACTCATGATGATATCATAAGATACCATCTATGTGATGTATATATTTTTCTATCCTTCATGTTATCATATTGAGATGATAATTCAAGAGTATTGTGTTTTAAATATACTATAATCCTCCCTAGCTAAGAGGGAGTGTTAATGTTATATCGTCAGTCAGATTAGAGATCAATTTATTTTATGAGAATCAAATAAAAAATTAATTGTGATTAATAATTATTCATAAATAAATAAATAAATAAATAAATACATATATATATATATATATATATATATATATATATATATATATATATATATATATATATATATATATATATATATATATATATATATATATATATGCAAATGTGATTACATTATACTTATCTTAAGTATTGAATATAATAATTATCGATTAATATAATGACCAAAGCATATTATCACAACCCATGATAATGTCGAAGAACATTCATAGTGCCGACGACACTGTAATATTGAGAATGATACACATGTGTATCGTGGCACATAGTTACTATGTGGCTTGATACATATGTATCAACACACATAGTTACTGTGTGCCATGATACATAATATGTATCGCAAGTGTTTAAAACCTCAAACATATTACATAACACGATGCACGATCATTACATAGTGCACGATCATTACTTGGTTGGCATTAATATGAATAATAATCATTGTGTTATGGAATGGTACTATTGTGAAATGGTAGGGCATGTCTCATGTAGAGACATGTCCCTACGTGGACATAGTCCATGAAGAGACATGTCTCTACATGAGACATGTTTTCTCTCTCTCTCTCTCTCTCTCTCTCTCTCTCTCTCACACACACACACACACACACACACACACACACACATTATGAGAGGCCTACATATAAAACACAAATAAATACAATAGTGTTAGTACAAGTGCAATGCCTCTCAATATATCTAATAAATTTAAAAGAACTATATCAGTCTACAAAGAGTCAATATATAAATATAAGAAATAAAAAGCTTAATGTTACTTCTGATCTGTATTTCTTAACAAGAAGCCAACATAATATGGTTCCAGTCCAAGCCAATAATTGTTCTTAACCGCAACACTTGAAGACACTATTTTTGGAACACTAGAAACAAATTCTAGAATGCTAGGAAACATCACAACCAAGACAAAAACTTGAATACTATACAAAACACATTTGCATGTCTTCAACCTTAAATTTCAGAGTAGAAACCTTCGAGAAAACACAATTGAATAATTGCTTTCATTAACTGCATAAGTATGTTACTAAACCACTAGGATTTCGACAAAACCAATGCCTTATGGACCTAAGAAAATACCTTTGAAGCATTGAAAACAGTCTCAAGAATACATCCCTGTCTTCCACTGTTCTATAGCATCGAATACATACATGTCTTCCACCATCTCTAATATTAAATACATACTTTCCTCCTGCTAGTCTATACCACTTGAATTTTTTTTATCTTCCATACCTCAATAGGTTCAGTAGCAGCAACATACCCAACACACAATCTTACTTCTCCAAATATAGCAGAATTTCAGAACACAGTGTTTGAGAAAACACAAAGACCTCTAGAACACAATGTTTGACATTAATGACAATAGACAACCAAACATATATTTCCACATGATCTTTGCACAAGAGTTCCACTTATTTCATGTCATGTAAAAGTCTTAATCTATTCTATGAAGATATCAGGGAGACCATCTATAAACATGTAACCATGAACACATACCAATTTCTCGGCATTATTTCTATAATATCCACATCTCCCAATAACCAATACAAAATTAACAACATGAACTTACATTAAAAAATCATATATGTATGTATGAAAAACATTTACATATTATATTTAAGGCATTTACATATCATACCTTGGATACTAAAGCTATTTTCACTATCTTTGTTTTGTACTTTTC